>JAUMJJ010000237.1:0-30456 GCA_033556795.1 Tapera naevia | reverse complement strand
GGGCCATATGGGGGGTATGGGGGTCATAGAGGGGGTATAAGGGGTATAGGAGACATATAGGGGGATGTAGGGGGTTATTTGGGCCATATGGGGGTGTGGGGGGGCCATACGGGGGGGTTGGGGGCCACATAGGGCGGTATGGGGGCCATATAGGGGGTATAGCAGACATATGGGGGGTATGGGGGGCATATAGGGGTGTTTAGGGGCCATATAGGGGAGTATGTTGGCCATATAGCGGGTATAGGGGCTAAATAGGGGGGTATGGGGGCAATATAGGGGGTATAGGGGCCATATGGGGGGTATGGGAGACCTATAGGAAGGTATGGGGGCCCTATAGGAGGGTATGGGGGCCATATAGCAGGATATAGTGACCATACAGGGGGTGCAGGGGTGTATAGGGGCCCCATTGGGTCATTTAGGGGCCTTATAAGAGGCTATAGGGACCTTATAGAGGGTATAGGGGCCTTATATAGGGTCAGGAAGGAGGGGGGGAGTTCGGGGGTGCCCTGTAGGTTTTGGGGCGCCCCCACCCCGACCATTTCCCCCCCCCCCCCCCAGAGGACGCCTTCCCGTACGAGGCGGTGTTCGGGGGGCGCCTGGCGGGGCTGCGGCGCTCCCACACCTACCGGGTGTTCACGGCCGTGGGGCGCCGGGGCGGACGCGCCCCCCATGGCCACGGTGAGGGGGTCCCCTCGCCCCCTCCTGCAGCTCTGGTGCTCCAACGACTACCTGGGCATGAGCCGACACCCCCAAGTTATCGGCGCCGCCAGGTGGGCACCCCGGAAAAGAAATCACCCCAGACCACCCCAAAACCACCCTGAAACCACCCAAAACAACCCAAAACCACCCTGAAACCACCCAAAACCACCCAAAACAACCCAAAACCACCCCGAAACACCCCGAAACCACCCAAAACCACCCTGAAACCACCCCGAAACCACCCTGAAACCACCCCAAAACCACCCAAAACCACCCTGAAACCACCCAAAACCACCCAAAACAACCCAAAACCACCCCGAAACACCCCGAAACACCCCAAAATCACCCCATAACAACCCAAAACCACCCCAAAACAACCCAAACCCACCCTGAAACCACCCAAAACCACCCAAAACAACCCAAAACCACCACGAAACACCCCAAAAACAATCCAAAACCACCCAAAACAACCCAAAATCACCCCGAAACACCCCGAAACACCCCAAAATCACCCCAAAACAACCCAAAACCACCCGAAACCACACAAAACAACCCAAAACCACCCCAAAACACCCCAAAACACCCCAAAACCACCCCAAAACAATCCAAAACCACCCTGAAACCACCCAAAACCACCCAAAACAACCCAAAACCACCCCGAAACACCCAAAACCACCCTGAAACCACCCCAAAATCACCCAAAACAACCCAAAACCACCCCAAACCACCCCGAAACACCCCAAAATCACCCCAAAACAACCCAAAACCACCCCAAAACCACCCAAAACCACCCAAAACAACCCAAAACCACCCCGAAACACCCTGAAACACCCCAAAACCACCCAAAACAACCCAAAACCACCCCAAAACACCCCGAAACACCCCAAAACCACCCTGAAACACCCAAAACCACCCCAAAACAACCCAAACCACCCAAAACAACCCAAAACCACCCCGAAACACCCGAAACACCCCAAAACCACCCTGAAACCACCCAAAACCACCCAAAACAACCCAAAACCACCCCAAAACACCCCGAAACACCCCAAAATCACCCCAAAACAACCCAAAACCACCCCAAAACCACCCGAAACCACCCAAAACCACCCAAAACAACCCAAAACCACCCCAAAACACCCCGAAACACCCCAAACCACCCTGAAACCACCCAAAACCACCCCAAAACAACCCAAAACCACCCCGAAACACTCCGAAACACCCAAAACCACCCGAAACCACCCAAAACCACCCAAAACAACCCAAAACAACCCAAACCCACCCCAAAACAACCCAAAAACCACCCTGAAACCACCCAAAACCACCCAAAACAACCCAAAACCACCCCGAAACACCCCGAAACACCCCAAAACCACC
This sequence comes from Tapera naevia, assembly GCA_033556795.1. Taxonomy (NCBI): domain Eukaryota; kingdom Metazoa; phylum Chordata; class Aves; order Cuculiformes; family Neomorphidae; genus Tapera; species Tapera naevia. Next base: position 28,383 of record JAUMJJ010000237.1, on the reverse strand, counting down.
CTGAAACCACCCCAGAACCACCCAAAACAACCCAAAACCACCCAAAACCACCCCAAAACACCCCGAAACACCCCAAAACCACCCTGAAACCACCCAAAACCACCCAAAACAACCCAAAACCACCCCAAAACACCCCAAAACACCCCAAAATCACCCTAAAACAACCCAAAACCACCCCAAAACAACCCAAAACCACCCCGAAACACCCCAAAACACCCCAAAACCACCCCAAAACAACCCAAAACCACCCCAAAACACCCGAAACACCCCAAAACCACCTTGAAACCACCCAAAACCACCCCGAAACACCCCAAAACACCCCAAAATCACCCCAAAACAACCCTAAACCACCCCGAAAACCACGAAACAACCCAAAACCACCCTGAAACCACCCAAAACCACCCAAAACAACCCAAACAACCCAAAAACACCCCGAAACACCCCGAAACACCCCAAACCCTCTGGGATCCCAATCCCCAGACCCCCCAAATCCCCCCCAGATCCCCCCCAGACCCCCTAAATCCCCTTCTCTCCTCCTCTAGGGACCCCAAATCCCCTCCCAGCCCCTCCCAGTCCTTCCCAGTGCCCCCCAGTTCCCCCAGACCCCCACACTCTCTGGGACCCCCAATCCCCCAGACCCCCCCAAATCCCCTTCTCTCCTCCTCTAGGGACCCCCAAAGCCCCTCCCAGTCCCTCCCAGTCCCTCCCAGTTCCCCCCAGTTCCCCCAGACCCCCACACCCTCTGGGATCCCAATCCCCCAGACCCTCCAAATCCCCCCAAATCCCCCCCAAGTCCCCCCCTCCCCTCCTCTAGGGACCCCTAAATCCCCTCCCAGTCCCTCCCAGTCCTCCCAGTGCCCCCCAGTTCCCCCAGACCCCCACACCCTCTGGGATCCCAATCCCCAGACCCCCCAAATCCCCCCAAATCCCCCCCAGACCCCCCAAAATTCCCTTCTCTCCTCCCCTAGGGACCCCAAATCCCCTCCCAGTCCCTCCCAGTCCCTCCCAGTGCTCCCCAGTTCCCCAGACCCCCACACCCTCTGGGATCCCAATCCCCCAGACCCCCCAAATCCCCCCCAAATCCCCCCCAGACCCCCCCAAATCCCCTTCTCTCCTCCCCTAGGGACCCCAAATCCCCTCCCAGTCCCTCCCAGTGCTCCCCAGTTCCCCCAGACCCCCACACCCTCTGGGATCCCAATCCCCCAGACCCCCCAAATCCCCCCAAATCCCCCCCAAATCCCCCCCTCTCCTCCCCTAGGGACCCCCAAAGCCCCTCCCAGTCCCTCCCAGTCCCTCCCAGTTCCCCCCAGTTCCCCCAGACCCCCACACCCTCTGGGATCCCAATCCCCCAGACCCCCCAAATCCCCCCAAATCCCCCCCAAATCCCCCCAGACCCCCCCAAATCCCCTTCTCTCCTCCCCTAGGGACCCCAAATCCCCTCCCATTCCCTCCCAGTCCCTCCCAGTTCCCCCCAGTTCCCCCAGACCCCCACACCCTCTGGGATCCCAATCCCCAGACCCCCCAAATCCCCCCAAATCCCCCCCAAATCCCCCCCTCTCCTCCCCTAGGGACCCCCAAAGCCCCTCCCAGTCCCTCCCAGTCCCTCCCAGTTCCCCCCAGTTCCCCCAGACCCCCACACCCTCTGGGATCCCAATCCCCCAGACCCCCCAAATCCCCCCAAATCCCCCCCAAATCCCCCCAGACCCCCCCAAATCCCCTTCTCTCCTCCCCTAGGGACCCCAAATCCCCTCCCATTCCCTCCCAGTCCCTCCCAGTTCCCCCCAGTTCCCCCAGACCCCCACACCCCTCTGGGATCCCAATCCCCCAGACCCCCCAAATCCCCCCCAAATCCCCCCAAATCCCCCCCAAATCCCCCCCTCTCCTCCCCTAGGGACCCCCAAATCCCCTCCCAGTCCCTCCCAGTCCCTCCCAGTGCTCCCCAGTTCCCCCAGACCCCCACACCCTCTGGGATCCCAATCCCCCAGACCCCCCAAATCCCCCCCAAATCCCCCCCAGACCCCCCAAATCCCCTTCTCTCCTCCCCTAGGGACCCCAAATCCCCTCCCAGTCCCTCCCAGTCCCTCCCAGTGCCCCCCAGTACCTCCCAGTTGTCCCGCAGGGCGGCGCTGGAGGCCCACGGGGTGGGCTCCGGGGGGACCCGCAATATCGGGGGGACGTCTCCGCTCCACGGGGCGCTGGAGAGGGCCCTGGCCCGGCTGCACCGCCAGCCCCGCGCCCTCCTCTTCTCGTCCTGCTACGCCGCCAACGACACCGCCCTGGCCACCCTGGCACGGGTCCTGCCAGGTACGGGAGCCCCAGCACCCGCAGGACCCCAAAAACATCTCGGGGACCCCAAAAAAACCTCTTGGGAACCCATAAAATGTGATAGGAACCCCAAAAAATCCCATGGGAAACCATAAAAGGTCAGAAGAACCCCAAAAAAGTCATGGGAAGCCCCAAAAATCTCCTCTTGAGGTTCCTCAAAACCTCCTGAGATGACTCAAAACATCTCAGGAACCCAAAAAAACCCTTGGGAACCCCAAAAAACCCCTTGGGAAGCCATAAAATGTCATTGGAACCCCAAAAAATCCCATAGGGATCCATTATAAGGTCAGAAGAACCCAAAAAAAGTCATGGGAAGCCCCAAAAATCTCCTCTTGAGGTTCCTCAAAACCTCCTGAGATGCCTCAAAACATCTCAGGAACCCAAAAAAACTCTTGGGACCCCAAAAAAACCCCTTGGGGAGCCATAAAATGTCATTGGAACCCCAAAAAAACCCCATATGGATCCATAAAAGGTCAGAAGAACCCCAAAAAAGTCATGGGAAGCCCCAAAAATCTCCTCTTGAGCTTCCTCAAAACCTCCTGAGATGCCTCAAAAGATCTCAGGAACCCAAAAAACCTCTTGGGAACCCAAAAAACCCCTTGGGAACCCATAAAATGTCACAGGACCCCCAAAAAAACCATGGGGAACCATAAAAGGTCAGAAAAACCCCCAAAAAAATCATGGGAACCTCAAAAAGATCATAGGAAGCCCCAAAAATCTCCTCTTGAGGTTCCTCAAAACATCTCAGGAACCCAAAAAAAACCCTTGAGAACCCATAAAATGTCATTGGAACCCCAAAAAATCCCATAGGAATCCATAAAAGGTCAGAAGAACCCAAAAAATGTCATGGGAAGCCCCAAAATCTCCTCTTGAGGTTCCTCAAAACCTCCTGAGATGCCTCAAAAGATCTCAGGAATCCAAAAAACCTCTTGGGACCCCAAAAAACCCCTTGGGAAGCCATAAAATGTCATTGGAACCCCAAAAAAACCCATAGGGATCCATATAAGGTCAGAAGAACCCCAAAAAAGTCATGGGAAGCCCCCAAAAATCTCCTCTTGAGGTTCCTCAAAACCTCCTGAGATGACTCAAAACATCTCAGGAACCCAAAAAAACCCTTGGGAACCCCAAAAAACCCCTTGGGAACCCATAAAATGTCACAGGAACCCCCAAAAAACCTCATAGGAATCCATAAAAGGTCAGAAAAACCCCAAAAAAATCATGGGAACCTCAAAAAGATCATAGGAAGCCCCAAAAATCTCCTCTTGAGGTTCCTCAAAACATCTCAGGAACCCAAAAAACCCCTTGGGAACCCCAAAAAAACCCCTTGGGAACCCATAAAATGTCATTGGAACCCCCAAAAATCCCATAGGGATCCATATAAGGTCAGAAGAACCCAAAAAAGTCATGGGAAGCCTGAAAAGTCTCCTCTTGAGGTTCCTCAAAACATCCTGAGACCCCAAAAAACCTCTCAGGAATCCAAAAAAACTCTTGAGAACCCATAAAATGTCATGGGAACCCCCAAAAAACCCATATGGATCCATAAAAGGTCAGAAGAACCCCAAAAAAGTCATGGAAGCCCCAAAAATCTCCTCTTGAGGTTCCTCAAAACCTCCTGAGATGCCTCAAAAGATCTCAGGAATCCAAAAAACCTCTTGGGACCCCAAAAAACCCCTTGGGAAGCCATAAAATGTCATTGGAACCCCAAAAAAACCTCATAGGAATCCATAAAAGGTCAGAAAAACCCCAAAAAAATCATGGGAACCTCAAAAAGATCATAGGAAGCCCCAAAAATCTCCTCTTGAGGTTCCTCAAAACCTCCTGAGATGCCTCAAAAGATCTCAGGAACCCAAAAAACCTCTTGGGACCCAAAAAACCCCTTGAGAACCCATAAAATGTCACAGGAACCCCCAAAAAAAAACATAGGGAACCATAAAAGGTCAGAAAAACCCCCAAAAAATCATGGGAACCTCAAAAAGATCATAGGAAGCCCCAAAATCTCCTCTTGAGGTTCCTCAAAACATCTCAGGAACCCAAAAAAACCCTTGAGAACCCATAAAATGTCATTGGAACCCCAAAAAATCCCATAGGGATCCATATAAGGTCAGAAGAACCCCAAAAATGTCATGGGAAGCCCCAAAAATCTCCTCTTGAGGTTCCTCAAAACCTCCTGAGATGCCTCAAAAGATCTCAGGAACCAAAAAACCTCTTGGGAACCCCAAAAAACCCCTTGGGGAGCCATAAAATGTCATTGGAACCCCAAAAAATCCCATAGGGATCCATATAAGGTCAGAAGAACCCCAAAAAAGTCATGGGAAGCCCCAAAAATCTCCTCTTGAGGTTCCTCAAAACCTCCTGAGATGACTCAAAAGATCTCAGGAACCCAAAAAACCCCTTGGGAACCCCAAAAAACCCCTTGAGAACCCATAAAATGTCACAGGAACCCCCCCAAAAAAACATGGGGAACCATAAAAGGTCAGAAAAAAAACCCAAAAAATCATGGGAACCTCAAAAAGATCATAGGAAGCCCCAAAAATCTCCTCTTGAGGTTCCTCAAAACATCTCAGGAACCCAAAAAAACCTCTTGGGAACCCATAAAATGTCATTGGAACCCCAAAAAATCCCATAGGGATCCATATAAGGTCAGAAGAACCCCAAAAAGTCATGGGAAGCCCGAAAAGTCTCCTCTTGAGGTTCCTCAAAACATCCTGAGACCCCAAAAAACCTCTCAGGAATCCAAAAAAACTCTTGAGAACCCATAAAATGTCATGGGAACCCCCAAAAAACCCATATGGATCCGTAAAAGGTCAGAAGAACCCCAAAAAAGTCATGGGAAGCCCAAAAATCTCCTCTTGAGGTCTCTCAAAACCTCTTGAGACCCCCAAAAACCTCTTGAGAACCCAAAAAGAATTCATGGGAACCCCAAAAACCTCATGGGAACCCCAAAAAAGTCATGGGAACCCTCAAAAATTCCTCTTGAGGTTCCTCAAAACCTCCTGAGATGCCCCAAAAGTTCTCGGGGTTCTCCAAAACCTCCTGAGACCCAAAAAAACCCTCTTGGGAACCCAAAAAAACCTCTTGAGAACCCCAAAAATCTCTTGGGAACCCCAAAAACCTCATGGCAACCCCAAAAAAGTCATGGGAACCCAAAAAAAGTTCCTCTTGAGGTTCCTCAAAACCTCCTGAGACACCCCAAAAGCTCTCGGGGTTCTCCAAAACCTCCTGAGACCCCAAATTACCTCTTGGGAACCCATAAAAAGTTGTGGGAACCCCCAAAACCACATGGAAGCCCCAAAAAACTCCTCTTGAGGTCCCTCAAAACCTCCTGAGACCCAAAAAAACCTCTTGGGAACCCAAAAAACTCTTGAGACCCAAAAAAGTCATGGGAACCCTCAAAAATCTCCTCTTGAGGTTCCTCAAAACCTCCTGAGATGCCCCAAAAGCTCTTGGGGTTCTCTAAAACCTCCTGAGACCCCAAAAAACCTCTCGGGAACCCAAAAAACCTCATGGGAACCCAAAAAAAGTCATGGAACCCTCAAAAATCTCCTCTTGAGGTTCCTCAAAACCTCCTGAGATGCCCCAAAAGTTCTCGGGGTTCTCCAAAACCTCCTGAGACCCAAAAAAACCCTCTTGGGAACCCAAAAAAAACCTCATGGGAACCCAAAAAAGTCATGGGAACCCAAAAAAAGTTCCTCTTGAGGTTCCTCAAAACCTCCTGAGATGCCCCAAAAGCTCTTGGGGTTCTCCAAAACCTCCTGAGACCCAAAAAAACCTCTCGGGAACCCCAAAAAACCTCTTGAGAACCCCAAAAATCTCTTGGGAACCCCAAAAACCTCATGGGAACCCTCAAAAAGTTCGTCTTGGGGTTCTCCAAAACCTCCTGAGACCCCAAATTACCTCTTGGGAACCCATAAAAAGTTGTAGGAACCCCCAAAACCTCGTGGGAAGCCCCAAAAAACTCCTCTTGAGGTCCCTCAAAACCTCCTGAGACCCAAAAAACCTCTTGGGAACCCGAAAAGAATTAATGGGAACCCCAAAAACCTCATGGGAACCCCAAAAAAGTCATGGGAACCCTCAAAAATCTCCTCTTGAGGTTCCTCAAAACCTCCTGAGATGCCCCAAAAGTTCTCGGGGTTCTCCAAAACCTCCTGAGACCCAAAAAACCTCTTGGGAACCCCAAAAAACCTCATGGGAACCCCAAAAACCTCATGGGAACCCAAAAAAAGTTCCTCTTGAGTTCCTCAAAACCTCCTGAGATGCCCCAAAAGCTCTTGGGGTTCTCCAAAACCTCCTGAGACCCCAAATTACCTCTTGGGAACCCATAAAAAGTTGTGGGAACCCCCAAAACCACATGGGAAGCCCCAAAAAACTCCTCTTGAGGTCCCTCAAAACCTCCTGAGACCCCAAAAAACCTCTTGGGAACCCAAAAACCTCTTGAGAACCCAAAAAAAGTCATGGGAACCCTCAAAAATCTCCTCTTGAGGTTCCTCAAAACCTCCTGAGATGCCCCAAAAGCTCTTGGGGTTCTCTAAAACCTCCTGAGACCCCAAAAAAACCTCTTGGGAACCCAAAAAAACCTCATGGGAACCCAAAAAAAGTCATGGAACCCTCAAAAATTCCTCTTGAGGTTCCTCAAAACCTCCTGAGATGCCCCAAAAGCTCTTGGGGTTCTCCAAAACCTCCTGAGACCCCAAATTACCTCTTGGGAACCCATAAAAAGTTGTAGGAACCCCCAAAACCACATGGGAAGCCCCAAAAAACTCCTCTTGAGGTCCCTCAAAACCTCTTGAGACCCCAAAAAACCTCTTGAGAACCCAAAAAGAATTCATGGGAACCCCAAAAACCTCATGGGAACCCCAAAAAAGTCATGGGAACCCTCAAAAATCTCCTCTTGAGGTTCCTCAAAACCTCCTGAGATGCCCCAAAAGTTCTCGGGGTTCTCCAAAACCTCCTGAGACCCCAAAAAACCTCTTGGGAACCCCAAAAAACCTCATGGGAACCCCAAAAACCTCATGGGAAGCCTCAAAAATCTCCTCTTGAGGTCCCTCAAAACCTCCTGAGATGCCCCAAAAGCTCTTGGGGTTCTCTAAAACCTCCTGAGACCCCCAAAACCCTCTTGGGAACCCAAAAAAACCTCATGGGAACCCAAAAAAAGTCATGGAACCCTCAAAAAGTTCCTCTTGAGGTTCCTCAAAACCTCCTGAGATGCCCCAAAAGTTCTCGGGGTTCTCCAAAACCTCCTGAGACCCAAAAAAACCCTCTCGGGAACCCCAAAAAACCTCATGGGAACCCCAAAAAACCTCATGGGAACCCCAAAAAAGTCATGGGAACCCAAAAAAAGTTCCTCTTGAGGTTCCTCAAAACCTCCTGAGACACCCCAAAAGCTCTTGGGGTTCTCCAAAACCTCCTGAGACCCCAAAAAACCTCTCGGGAACCCCAAAAAAACTCATGGGAACCCCAAAAACCTCATGGGAACCCTCAAAAATCTCCTCTTGAGGTTCCTCAAAACCTTCTGAGATGCCCCAAAAGCTCTTGGGGTTCTCCAAAACCTCCTGAGACCCCAAATTACTTCTTGGGAACCCATAAAAAGTTGGAGGAACCCCCAAAACCACATGGAAAGCCCCAAAACACTCCTCTTGAGGTCCCTCAAAACCTCCTGAGACCCCAAAAAACCTCTTGGGAACCCAAAAACCTCTTGAGAACCCCAAAAAAGTCATGGGAACCCTCAAAAATCTCCTCTTGAGGTTCCTCAAAACCTCCTGAGATGCCCCAAAAGCTCTTGGGGTTCTCTAAAACCTCCTGAGACCCCAAAAAACCTCTTGGGAACCCAAAAAAACCTCATGGAAACCCAAAAAAAGTCATGGAACCCTCAAAAAGTTCCTCTTGAGGTTCCTCAAAACCTCCTGAGATGCCCCAAAAGCTCTTGGGGTTCTCCAAAACCTCCTGAGACCCAAAAAAACCTCTCGGGAACCCCAAAAAACTCATGGGAACCCAAAAATCTCTTGGAACCCCAAAAACCTCATGGGAACCCAAAAAAAGTTCCTCTTGAGGTTCCTCAAAACCTCCTGAGACCCCAAATTACCTCTTGGGAACCCATAAAAAGTTGTGGGAACCCCCAAAACCACATGGGAAGCCCCAAAAAACTCCTCTTGAGGTCCCTCAACACCTCCTGAGACCCCAAAAAACCTCTTGGGAACCCAAAAAGAATTCATGGGAACCCCAAAAACCTCATGGGAACCCTCAAAAAGTTCCTCTTAAGGTTCCTCAAAACCTCCTGAGATGCCCCAAAAGCTCTTGGGGTTCTCCAAAACCTCTCAAGACCCCAAAATACCTCTTGGGAACCCATAAAAAGTTGTGGGAACCCCCAAAACCACATGGGAAGCCCCAAAAAACTCCTCTTGAGGTCCCTCAAAACCTCCTGAGACCCAAAAAACCTCTTGAGAACCCAAAAAGAATTAATGGGAACCCCAAAAACCTCATGGGAACCCCAAAAAAGTCATGGGAAGCCTCAAAAATCTCCTCTTGAGGTTCCTCAAAACCTCCTGAGATGCCCCAAAAGCTCTTGGGGTTCTCTAAAACCTCCTGAGACCCCCAAAAACCTCTCGGGAACCCCAAAAAACCTCTTGAGAACCCCAAAAATCTCTTGGGAACCCCAAAAACCTCATGGGAACCCCAAAAAAGTCATGGGAACCCAAAAAAAGTTCCTCTTGAGGTTCCTCAAAACCTCCTGAGACACCCCAAAAGCTCTTGGGGTTCTCCAAAACCTCCTGAGACCCCAAAAAACCTCTCGGGAACCCCAAAAAACCTCTTGAGAACCCCAAAAATCTCTTGGGAACCCCAAAAACCTCATGGGAACCCTCAAAAATCTCCTCTTGGGGTTCTCCAAAACCTCCTGAGACCCCAAATTACCTCTTGGGAACCCATAAAAAGTTGTAGGAACCCCCAAAACCACATGGGAAGCCCCAAAAAACTCCTCTTGAGGTCCCTCAAAACCTCCTGAGACCCCAAAAAACCTCTTGGGAACCCAAAAAACTCTTGAGAACCCAAAAAAGTCATGGGAACCCTCAAAAATCTCCTCTTGAGGTCCCTCAAAACCTCCTGAGATGCCCCAAAAGCTCTTGGGGTTCTCTAAAACCTCCTGAGACCCCCAAAAACCTCTCGGGAACCCAAAAAAACCTCATGGGAACCCAAAAAAAGTCATGGAACCCTCAAAAATCTCCTCTTGAGGTTCCTCAAAACCTCCTGAGATGCCCCAAAAGTTCTCGGGGTTCTCCAAAACCTCCTGAGACCCAAAAAAACCCTCTTGGGAACCCAAAAAAACCTCTTGAGAACCCCAAAAATCTCTTGGGAACCCCAAAAACCTCATGGGAACCCTCAAAAAGTTCCTCTTGGGGTTCTCCAAAACCTCCTGAGACCCCAAATTACCTCTTGGGAACCCATAAAAAGTTGGAGGAACCCCCAAAACCTCGTGGGAAGCCCCAAAAAACTCCTCTTGAGGTCCCTCAAAACCTCCTGAGACCCCAAAAACCTCTTGGGAACCCGAAAAGAATTCATGGGAACCCCAAAAACCTCATGGGAACCCCAAAAGTCATGGGAACCCTCAAAAATTCCTCTTGAGGTTCCTCAAAACCTCCTGAGATGCCCCAAAAGCTCTTGGGGTTCTCTAAAACCTCCTGAGACCCCCAAAAACCTCTCGGGAACCCAAAAAAACCTCTTGAGAACCCCAAAAATTTCTTGGGAACCCCAGAAAAGTCATGGGAACCCAAAAAATGTTTCTCTTGAGGTTCCTCAAAACCTCCTGAGACCCCAAAAACCTCTTGGGAACCCGAAAAGAATTCATGGGAACCCCAAAAACCTCATGGGAACCCTCAAAAAGTTCCTCTTAAGGTTCCTCAAAACCTCCTAAGATGCCCCAAAAGCTCTCAGGGTTCTCCAAAACCTCTCAAGACCCCAAAATACTTCTTGGGAACCCATAAAAAGTTGTAGGAACCCCCAAAACCTCATGGGAAGCCCCAAAAATCTCTTCTTGAGGTTCCTCAACACCTCCTGAGACCCCAAAAAACCTCTTGGGAACCCAAAAACCTCTTGAGAACCCAAAAAGTATTCATGGGAACTCCAAAAACCTCATGGGAACCCAAAAAAAGTCATGGGAACCCTCAAAAATCTCCTCTTGAGGTTCCTCAAAACCTCCTGAGATGCCCCAAAAGCTCTTGGGGTTCTCCAAAACCTCCTGAGACCCCCAAAAACCTCTCGGGAACCCAAAAAAACCTCTTGAGAACCCCAAAAATCTCTTGGGAACCCCAAAAACCTCATGGGAACCCAAAAAAAGTTCCTCTTGGGGTTCTCCAAAACCTCCTGAGACCCCAAATTACCTCTTGGGAACCCATAAAAAGTTGTAGGAACCCCAAAACCTCGTGGGAAGCCCCAAAAAACTCCTCTTGAGGTCCCTCAAAACCTCCTGAGACCCCAAAAAACCTCTTGGGAACCCAAAAAACTCTTGAGAACCCAAAAAAGTCATGGAACCCTCAAAAAGTTCCTCTTGAGGTTCCTCAAAACCTCCTGAGATGCCCCAAAAGTTCTCGGGGTTCTCCAAAACCTCCTGAGACCCCAAAAAACCTCTTGGGAACCCCAAAAAACCTCATGGGAACCCCAAAAACCTCATGGGAACCCAAAAAAAGTTCCTCTTGAGTTCCTCAAAACCTCCTGAGATGCCCCAAAAGCTCTTGGGGTTCTCCAAAACCTCCTGAGACCCCAAATTACCTCTTGGGAACCCATAAAAAGTTGTGGGAACCCCCAAAACCACATGGGAAGCCCCAAAAAACTCCTCTTGAGGTCCCTCAAAACCTCCTGAGAACCCTAACCCTCTTGAGAACCCAAAAAGAATTCATGGGAACCCCAAAAACCTCATGGGAACCCCAAAAAAGTCATGGGAAGCCTCAAAAATCTCCTCTTGAGGTTCCTCAAAACCTCCTGAGATGCCCCAAAAGCTCTTGGGGTTCTCTAAAACCTCCTGAGACCCCCAAAAACCTCTCGGGAACCCCAAAAAACCTCTTGAGAACCCCAAAAATCTCTTGGGAACCCCAAAAACCTCATGGGAACCCCAAAAAAGTCATGGGAACCCAAAAAAAGTTCCTCTTGAGGTTCCTCAAAACCTCCTGAGACACCCCAAAAGCTCTTGGGGTTCTCCAAAACCTCCTGAGACCCCAAAAAACCTCTCGGGAACCCCAAAAAACCTCTTGAGAACCCCAAAAACCTCATGGGAACCCCAAAAACCTCATGGGAACCCTCAAAAATCTCCTCTTGAGGTTCCTCAAAACCTCCTGAGATGCCCCAAAAGCTCTCGGGGCGCCTCCGAGGCCCCTGAGACGCCCCCGGACCAGCCCTGGTGGGGTCCCCCAAAGGGTCGATGGACACCTGGGTCACCCCCTCTTCTCCCGCAGGGTGCGAGGTCTTCTCGGACGAGGGGAACCACGCGTCCATGATCCAGGGGATCCTGCGGAGCGGGGTCCCCAAACACGTCTTCCGTCACAACGACCCCCAACACCTGGAGCAGCTCCTGGCGCGAAGCCGCCCCGGGACCCCCAAGATCGTCGCCTTCGAGTCCGTGCACTCCATGGATGGTCGGTGGGACCCCCAAAACCCCCCCTGAGATCCCTCAAAACGCCCCGAGATCCCCCAAAACCCCCCTGAGATCCCTCAAAACGCCCCGAGATCCCCCCAAAAACCTCCCTGAGATCCCTCAAACCCCCCTGAGATCCCCCAAAACGCCCCGAGATCCCCCCAAAAACCTCCTGAGATACCTCAAACCCCCCTGAGATCCCCCACCCCCCCCCGAAATCCCTCAAAACGCCCCGAGATCCCCCCCAAAACCCCCTGAGATCCCTCAAACCCCCTGAGATTCCCCCCAAAACGCCCCGAGATCCTCAACCCCCCCTGAGATCCCCCAAAACGCCCCGAGATCCCCCCCAAAAACCTCCTGAGATCCCTCAAACCCCCCCGAGATCCCTCAAAACGCCCCGAGATCCCCCAAAACCCCCCGAGATCCCCCAAAACGCCCCGAGATCCCCCCAAAAACCTCCTGAGATACCTCAAAAACACCCCGAGATCCCCCACCCCCCCCCCGAGATCCCTCAAAACGCCCCGAGATCCCCCCCAAAACCCCCTGAGATCCTCAACCCCCCCCCTGAGATCCCCCAAAACACCCCGAGATCCCCCCAAAAACCTCCTGAGATCCCTCAAAACACCCCGAGATCCCCCAACCCCCCCCCGAGATCCCTCAAACCCCCCTGAGATCCCCCCCAAAACCTCCTGAGATCCCACCCAAACCCCCTGAGATCCCTCAAAATGCCCCAAGATCCCCCTAAAATCCCCGAGATCCCCCCAAAACCAGTTGAGGTTCTTCTAAACCTCCTGAGATCCCCCCAAACCCCCCAAGATCCCCCCAAACCCCCCGAGACGCCCCCAAAACCCACTGAGGTTCATCTAAATCTCCTGAGATCCCCTCAAAACCCCCCGAGACGCCCCCAAACCCCCTGAGATCCCCCCAAAACCCCCCGAGATCCCCCCACAACCCTCTGAGATTCTTCTAAACCTCCTGAGATGCCCTCAAAACCCCCCAAGACGCCCCCAAACCCCCCGAGATCCCCCCAAAACCCCTGAGATCCCCTTAAACCCCCCGAGATTCCCCAAAAATCCTCTGAGGTTCTTCTAAACCTCCTGAGATCCCCCCAAAACCCCCCGAGATGCTCCCAAAACCCCCGAGATCCCCCCAAAACCCACTGAGGTTCTAAACCTCCTGAGGTGCCCTCAAACCCCCCCGAGACGCCCCCAAACCCCCCGAGACGCCCCTAAACCCCCCAAGACGCCCCCAAACCCCCCTGAGATCCCCCCAAAACCCCTGAGATCCCCTTAAACCCCCCGAGATCCCCCCAAAACCCTCTGAGGTTCTTCTAAACCCCCTGAGATGCCCTCAAAACCCCCCAAGACGCCCCCAAACCCCCCAAGACGCCCCCAAACCCCCGAGACGCCCCCAAACCCCCCTGAGATCCCCCCAAAACCCACTGAGGTTCTTCTAAACCTCCTGAGATGCCCTCAAAACCCCCCAAGACGCCCCCAAACCCCCCGAGATCCCCCCAAAACCCACTGAGGTTCTTCTAAACCCCCCGAGATTCCCCAAAAATCCTCTGAGGTTCTTCTAAACCCCCCGAGATCCCCTCAAACCCCCCCCGAGATGCTCCCAAAACCCCCAAGATCCCCCCAAAACCCTCTGAGGTTCTAAACCTCCTGAGATCCCCTCAAAACCCCCCAAGACGCCCCCAAAACCCCCGAGATGCTCCCAAAACCCCCCAAGACGCCCCCAAAACCCCCCGAGATCCCCCCAAAACCCCCCGAGACGCCCCCAAACCCCCCGAGATCCCCCCAAAACCCTCTGAGGTTCTTCTAAACCTCCTGAGACGCCCCCAAACCCCCTGAGATCCCCCCAAAACCCCCCGAGATCCCCCCAAAACCCTCTGAGGTTCTTCTAAACCCCCCGAGATCCCCTCAAAACCCCCCAAGACGCCCCCAAACCCCCCGAGACGCCCCCAAAACCCCCTGAGATCCCCCTAAACCCCCTGAGATCCCCTCAAAACCCCCCAAGATCCCCCCAAACCCCCCGAGATCCCCCCCAAACCCCCCCGAGACCCCCCTCAAACCCCTGTGAGGCCCCCCCCTAAGTCCCCCCCTCCCCCTTTCCCCCCCGTACCCCACTTCCCACAGGCTCCATCGCCCCCCTGGAGGAGCTCTGCGACGTCGCCCACTCCCACGGGGCGCTGACCTTCGTGGACGAGGTCCACGCCGTGGGGCTCTACGGGGCGCGGGGCGCCGGCATCGCCGAGCGCGACGGGGTGATGCACAAGGTCGACGTCGTCTCCGGCACCTTGGGTGAGCACCCCAAAAATTTGGGGGGGGGAGGGGGGGAAAGCTCTTCGGGTGGGTCAAAAAGGGGGGGGGGGAGGAAGGTTTGGGGGGGCATTTGGGGCACCTGAACCCCGTAAAGCCCCGCTATGGGGGGATTCGGGGGGGTTTGGGGGTGACTTTGCCCCCCTAAGTGGTCAATGAGGGGAGATTTTGGGGTGTAGGGAGGGGTTTTGGGGTGTATGGAGGGGTTTTGGGGTGTTGGAAGGGGTTTTGGGTGTATTCAGGGGGTTTTGGGGTGTATTGAGGGGTTTTGGGGTGACTTTGCCCCCCTAAGTGGTCAATGAGGGGAGATTTTGGGGTGTAGGGAGGGGTTTTGGGGTATAGGGAGGGATTTTGGGGTGTTGGGAGGGGTTTTGGGGTGACTTCACCCTCCTAAGTGGCCACTGAGGGGAGATTTTGGGGTGTAGGGAGGGGTTTTGGGGTGTTGGGAGGGATTTTGGGGTGTTGGGAGGGGTTTTGGGGTGACTTCACCCTCCTAAGTGGCCACTGAGGGGAGATTTTGGGGTGTAGGGAGGGGTTTTGGGGTGTTGGGAGGGGTTTTGGGGTGTATTGAGGGGTTTTGGGGTGACTTCACCCCCTAAGTGGCCAATGAGGGGAGATTTTGGGGTGTAGGGAGGGGTTTTGGGGTGTAGGGAGGGGTTTTGGGGTGTTGGAAGGGGTTTTGGGGTGTAATCAGGGGGGTTTGGGGTGTATTGAGGGGTTTTGGGGTGACTTCACCCTCCTAAGTGGCCACTGAGGGGAGATTTTGGGGTGTAGGGAGGGGTTTTGGGGTGTATTGAGGGGGTTTTGGGGTGTTGGGAGGGGTTTTGGGGTGTATTGAGGGGTTTTGGGGTGACTTCACCCTCCTAAGTGGTCACTGAGGGGAGATTTTGGGGTGTTTGAAGGGGTATTGGGGTGTATTCAGGGAGTTTTGGGGTGTATTGAGGGGTTTTGGGGTGACTTCACCCCCCTAAGTGGCCACTGAGGGGAGATTTTGGGGTGTAGGGAGGGGTTTTGGGGTGTTGGGAGGGGTCTTGGGGTGTTGGGAGGGGTTTTGGGGTGACTTCACCCTCCTAAGTGGTCACTGAGGGGAGATTTTGGGGTGTAGGGAGGGGTCTTGGGGTGTTGGGAGGGGTTTTGGGGTGTAGGGAGGGATTTTGGGGTGTTGGGAGGGGTTTTGGGGTGTAGGGAGGGGTTTTGGGGTGACTTCACCCCCCTAAGTGGCCACTGAGGGGAGATTTTGGGGTGTAGGGAGGGGTTTTGGGGTGTTGGGAGGGGTTTTGGGGTGTATCGAGGGGTTTTGGGGTGACTTCACCCTCCTAAGTGGCCACTGAGGGGAGATTTTGGGGTGTAGGGAGGGGTTTTGGGGTGTTGTGAGGGGTTTTGGGGTGTAGGGAGGGGTCTTGGGGTGTATTCAGGGGGTTTTGGGGTGTATTGAGGGGTTTTGGGGTGACTTCACCCTCCTAAGTGGCCACTGAGGGGAGATTTTGGGGTGTAGGGAGGGATTTTGGGGTGTTGGAAGGGGTTTTGGGGTGTAATCAGGGGGGTTTGGGGTGTATTGAGGGGTTTTGGGGTGACTTTGCCCCCCTAAGTGGTCAATGAGGGGAGATTTTGGGGTGTAGGGAGGGGTTTTGGGGTGTATTGAGGGGGTTTTGGGGTGTTGGGAGGGGTTTTGGGGTGTATTGAGGGGGTTTTGGGGTGTGTGGAGGGGTTTTGGGGTGACTTCACCCTCCTAAGTGGTCACTGAGGGGAGATTTTGGGGTGTTTGAAGGGGTATTGGGGTGTATTTAGGGAGTTTTGGGGTGTATTGAGGGGTTTTGGGGTGACTTTACCCCCTAAGTGGCCACTGAGGGGAGATTTTGGGGTGTAGGGAGGGATTTTGGGGTATGGGGGGGGGGTTGGGGTGTAGGGAGGGGTGCAGGGGGGTCTGTGGGTGTCCAGAAGGTTCTATAGGGGTGCAGGGTCTATGGGGGTACAGGGTGGTCTTCAGGGGTGCAGGGGGGCTATGGGTGTCTAGAAGGGTCTCTAGGGGTGCAGGGTCTATGGGGGTGCAGGGGGGTCTGTGGGTGTCCAGAAGGTTCTCTAGGGGTGCAGGGTGGTCTCTAGGGGTGCAGGGTCTATGGGGGCGCAGGGTGGGGTCTATGGGGGTCCGTAAGGTTCTATAGGGGTGCAGGGTCTATGGGGGTTCAGGGGGGTCTATGGGGGTACAGGGGGGCTATGGGTGTCCAGAAGGTTCTCTAGGGGTGCAGGGTCTATGGGGGCACAGGGTGGGGTCTACGGGGGTCCGTAAGGTTCTATAGGGGTTCCAGGTGACTTTGGGGGTTCAGGGGGGTCTATGGGGGTACAGGGGGGCTATGGGTGTCTAGAAGGTTCTCTAGGGGTGCAGGGTCTATGGGGGTGCAGGGTGGTCTTTGGGGGTGCAGGGGGGTCTGTGGGTGTCCAGAAGATTCTATAGGGGTGCAGGTTGGTCTCTAGGGGTGCAGGGTCTATGGGGGTGCAGGGTGGTCTTTAGGGGTGCAGGGGGGTCTGTGGGTATCCAGAAGGTTCTCTAGGGGTGCAGGGTCTGTGGGGGCACAGGGTGGGGTCTACGGGGGTCCGTAAGGTTCTATAGGGGTTCCAGGTGACTTTGGGGGTTCAGGGGGGTCTATGGGGGTACAGGGGGGCTATGGGTGTCTAGAAGGTTCTCTAGGGGTGCAGGGTCTATGGGGGTGCAGGGTGGTCTTTGGGGGTGCAGGGGGGTCTGTGGGTGTCCAGAAGATTCTATAGGGGTGCAGGGTGGTCTCTAGGGGTGCAGGGTCTATGGGGGTGCAGGGTGGTCTTTGGGGGTGCAGGGGGGTCTGTGGGTATCCAGAAGGTTCTCTAGGGGTGCAGGGTCTGTGGGGGCACAGGGTGGGGTCTACGGGGGTCCGTAAGGTTCTATAGGGGTTCCAGGTGACTACGGGGGTTCAGGGGGGTCTATGGGGGTGCAGGGGGTTTGTGGGTGTCCAGAAGGTTCTATAGGGGTGCAGGGTCTATGGGGGCACAGGGTGGTCTTTGGGGGTGCAGGGGGGTCTGTGGGTGTCTAGAAGGTTCTCTAGGGGTGCAGGGTGGTCTCTAGGGGTGCAGGGTCTATGGGGGCACAGGGTGGGGTCTACGGGGGTCCGTAAGGTTCTATAGGGGTTCCAGGTGACTACGGGGGTTCAGGGGGGTCTTTGGGGGTACAGGGGGGCTATGGGTGTCTAGAAGGTTCTCTAGGGGTGCAGGGTGGTCTCTAGGGGTGCAGGGTCTATGGGGGTACAGGGTGGTCTTTGGGGGTGCAGGGGGGGCTATGGGTGTCCAGAAGGTTCTCTAGGGGTGCAGGGGCATCTATGGGGGTTCAGATGGGTCTATGAGGGTACCAGGGGGGTCTACGGGGGTCCGTAAGGTTCTATAGGGGTGCAGGGTCTATGGGGGTTGAGGGGGGTCTATGGGGGTACAGGGGGGCTATGGGTGTCCAGAAGGTTCTCTAGGGGTGCAGGGTCTGTGGGGGCACAGGGTGGGGTCTACGGGGGTCCGTAAGGTTCTATAGGGGTTCCAGGTGACTACGGGGGTTGGGGGGGTGGGGGGTGGGGGTGTCCCTCTGGATTTCGGGGTCCCCCCGAGCCCTCTTTCTCGCCGCAGGCAAAGCCGTGGGCGCCGTCGGGGGTTACATCGCGGGCTCGGCCGCCTTGGTGGACGTCGTCCGCTCCTTCGGGCCCGGTTTCATCTTCACCACGGCCCTCCCTCCGGCCGTGGCGGCCGCGGCCTTGGCCTCGCTGCGGGTTTTGGGGAGCCCCGAAGGGGGGCTCCTGCGCCGGAGCCACCAGCGCCACGCCAAGCACCTCCGGCTGCTGCTGCGCGACCGCGGGCTGCCCGCGCGCCCCTGCGCCAGCCACATCGTGCCCGTCACGGTGCGTGCCCGCCAGGCCAAGGCACGCGGCCGGCCCGGGGTGGGAGGAAAGGAGTGTTGGGGGGGAATGGGATTATGGGGGGGGGGGGTGGGATTATGGGGGGATGGGATTATGGGGGGGGGGGATGGGATTATGGGGGGATGGGATTATGGGGGGGGGGGATGGGATTATGGGGGGGATGGGATTATGGGGGAGAATGGGATTATGGGGGGGATGGGATTATGGGGGGGATTATGGGGGGGATGGGATTATGGGGGGGATGGGATTATGGGGGGATGGGATTATGGGGGGATGGGATTATGGGGGGGATTATGGGGGGGATGGGATTATGGGGGGGATGGGATTATTGGGGGATGGGATGATGGGGGGATGGGATTATGGGGGGGATTATGGGGGGGATGGGATTATGGGGGGGATGGGATTATGGGGGGATGGGATTATGGGGGGATGGGATTATGGGGGGGATTATGGGGGGGATGGGATTATGGGGGGGATGGGATTATTGGGGGATGGGATGATGGGGGAATGGGATTATGGGGGGGAATGGGATTATGGGGGAAATGGGATTATGGGGGGGGAAAATTGAATTCTTGAGGAGAAAAATGGAATTACTGAGGGAAAAAAATGGAACTATTGGGGGGAAATGGAATTAATGGGGGAAATGGAATTATTGAGGAGAAAAAATGAATTCTTGAGGAGAAAAATGGAATTCCTGAGGGGAAAATGGAAATCTTGAGGAGAAAAATGGAATTACTGAGAGGAAAAAGGGGTTACTGGGGGAAAAATGGAATTCCGGAGGGGAAAATGGAATTACAGAGGGGAAAATGGAATTATTGAGGGGAAAATTGAATTCTGGAGAGGAAAATCTATTTTCTGAGGGAAAAATGGAATTCTTGAGGAGAAAAATGGAATTACGGAGGGGAAAACAGAATTCTTGTGGAGAAAAACGGAATTCTGGAGGGAAAAATGGAATTACTGAGGGAAAAAATCCTTTTCCTGAGGGAAAAATGGAATTCCTAAGGAGAAAATGGAAATCCTGAGGGGAAAATCTATTTTCTGAGGGAAAAATGGAATTCCGGAGGGGAAAATGGAATTACTGAGGGAAAAATGGAATTATTGAGGGAAAAATGGAATTACGAAGGGGAAAATGGAATTACTGAGTGGAAATGGAATTATTGGGGGGAAAAATGGAATTATTGGGGGGAAATGGAATTATTGGGGGGGAAATGGAATTACCGAGAGGAAAAGGGGGTTACTGGGGGAAAAATGGAATTCCGGAGGGGAAAATGGAATTCCTGAGGGAAAAATCTATTTTCTGAGAGAAAAATGGAATTCCTGAGGGAAAAAATGGAATTCTTAAGGGGGAAAAGGAATTATTGGGGGGGGAATGGAATTATTGGGGGGGAAAAAGGAATTCTTGAGGAGAAAAATGGAATTCCAGAGGGAAAAATGGAAATCTTGAGGAGAAAAATGGAATTCCAGAGGGGAAAAAGGGATTACTGGGGGAAAAATGGAATTCCGGAGGGGAAAATGGAATTCTTGAGGAGAAAAATAGAATTCCAGAGGGGAAAATGGAATTACTGAGGGGAAAATGGAATTACAGAGGGGAAAATGGAATTCTTGAGGGAAATATAGAATTCCTGAGGGGAAAATGTCACTTTCCTGAAGGAAAAATGGAATTCTTGAGGAGAAAAATGGAATTCTGAAGGGAAAAATGGAATTACTGAGGGAAAAAATCCTTTTCCTGAGGGAAAAAATCCTTTTCCTGAGGGAAAAATGGAATTCCTAAGGAGAAAATGGAAATCCTGAGGGGAAAATCTATTTTCGGAGGGAAAAATGGAATTCCTGAGGAGAAAAATGGAATTCCTGAGGGGAAAATGGAATTATTGAGGGAAAAATGGAATTACGAAGGGGAAAATGGAATTATTGGGGGGAAATGGAATTCCAGAGGGGAAAATGGAATTACTGAGTGGAAAATGTATTTTCTGAGAGAAAAATGGAATTCCTGAGGGAAAAATGGAAATCTTGAGGAGAAAAATGGAATTACTGAGAGGAAAAAGGGGTTACTGGGGGAAAAATGGAATTCCGGAGGGGAAAATGGAATTCTTGAGGAGAAAAATGGAATTACTGAGGGGAAAATGGAATTACTGAGGGAAAAATGGAATTACTGAGGGGAAAATGGAATTACTGAGGGGAAAATTGAATTCTGGAGAGGAAAATCTATTTTCTGAGGGAAAAATGGAATTCTTGAGGAGAAAAATGGAATTCCTGAGGGAAAAATGGAATTACAGAGGGGAAAACAGAATTCTTGTGGAGAAAAACGGAATTCTGGAGGGAAAAATGGAATTACTGAGGGAAAAAATCCTTTTCCTGAGGGAAAAATGGAATTCCTAAGGAGAAAATGGAAATCCTGAGGGGAAAATCTATTTTCTGAGGGAAAAATGGAATTCCTGAGGGAAAAGTGGAATTCCGGAGGGGAAAATGGAATTATTGAGGGGAAAATGGAATTATTGAGGGAAAAATGGAATTACGAAGGGGAAAATGGAATTATTGGGGGGAAATGGAATTCCAGAGGGGAAAATGGAATTACTGAGTGGAAAATGTATTTTCTGAGAGAAAAATGGAATTCCTGAGGGAAAAATGGAAATCTTGAGGAGAAAAATGGAATTACTGAGAGGAAAAAGGGGTTACTGGGGGAAAAATGGAATTCCGGAGGGGAAAATGGAATTACTGAGGGGAAAATGGAATTCTTGAGGGAAATATAGAATTCCTGAGGGGAAAATGTCACTTTCCTGAGGGAAAAATGGAATTCTTGAGGAGAAAAATGGAATTCCGGAGGGGAAAATGGAATTACTGAGGGAAAAATCCTTTTCCTGAGGGAAAAATGGAATTCCTGAGGGAAAAATGGAATTCCGGAGGGGAAAATGGAATTATTGAGGGAAAAATGGAATTCCAGAGGGGAAAATGGAATTACTGAGGGGGAAATGGAATTATTGAGAGAAAAATGGAATTCCTGAGAAAAAAATGGAAATCTTGAGGAGAAAAATGGAATTACCGAGAGGAAAAAGGGGTTACTGGGGGAAAAATGGAATTCCGGAGGGGAAAATGGAATTCCTGAGGGAAAAATCTATTTTCTGAGAGAAAAATGGAATTCCTGAGGGAAAAATGGAATTCTTGAGGGGGAAAAGGAATTATTGGGGGGGAAATGGAATTATTGGGGGGGGAAATGAATTCTTGAGGAGAAAAATGGAATTCCAGAGGGAAAAATGGAAATCTGGAGGAGAAAAATGGAATTACTGAGGGGAAAAGGGGATTACTGAGGGGAAAATGGAATTCTTGAGGAGAAAAATAGAATTCCAGAGGGGAAAATGGAATTACTGAGGGGAAAATGGAATTCTTGAGGGAAATATAGAATTCCTGAGGGGAAAATGTCACTTTCCTGAGGGAAAAATGGAATTCTTGAGGAGAAAAATGGAATTCCGGAGGGAAAAATGGAATTACTGAGGGAAAAATCCTTTTCCTGAGGGAAAAATGGAATTACTGAGGGAAAAACAGAATTCTTGTGGAGAAAAACGGAATTCTGGAGGGAAAAATGGAATTACTGAGGGAAAAAAGTCCTTTGCCTGAGGGAAAAATGGAATTCCTAAGGAGAAAATGGAAATCCTGAGGGGAAAATCTATTTTCTGAGGGAAAAATGGAATTCCTGAGGGAAAAAAAAATCTATTTTCTGAGGAAAAAATCCCCTCTTTTACTTTTTTTTGGGGGGTTCGTTGCGGGTTTTTGGGTTAAGTTTATTTTTTGGGTTTCATTGTGGGTATTTTGGGTTCTTTGTGGGTTTTTCTTCGTTAATTTTGCTTTTTTGAGGGCGTTCACTGTGGGTTTTGCGCCGTTCATTGTGGTTTTCTGGGTTAATTTTATTTCTGGGGACTTCGCTCTCTTTTTTGGGGGGTTCACGTTGGCTTTTTGGGGTTCATTGTTGGTATTTTGGGTTCTCTGTGATTTTTCTTAGTTAATTTTGGTTTTTTGGCAGGTTCAGAGTGTTTTTTTGGGGGGTTCATTGTGTTTTATTCAGGTTAATTTTATTTTAGGGGTTCATTATGGATATTGGGGGTTCATTATGGGTTTTTGGGGGTTCATTATGTTTTTTTTTGAGGGGTTCATTGTGTTTTTTGGGATAATTTTATTTTTGAGGGGTTCACTGTGGTTTTTTTGGGGTTCATTACGGCTTTTGGGGTTTCATTGTGAGTATTTTGGGTTATTTGTGGGGTTTTTTGAGTTAATTTTGCTTTTTTGGGGTTCATTGTGTTTTTTCTGGTGTTAATTGTGGGGATTTGGGTAAATTTAATTTTTTGCAGGTTCACTGTGTTTTTTTGAGGGTTTGTTTTGGCTTTTTGGGGTTCATTGTGGGTTTTTTGAGTTAATTTTGATTTTTTGGGGGCATTCATTGTGTTTTTTGTGGTGTTAATTGGGTTTTTTTGGGTCACTTTTATTTTCTGGGCATTCCCTTTGGATGTTGGGGGTTCTTTGTGGGTATTTTGAGTTCTTTGTGATTTTTTTGAGTTAATTTTGGTTTTTTTTGGCAGGTTCATTGTGTTTTTTGTGGTGTTCATTGCGTTTTTTGGCTTAATTTTATTTTTTGGGGGTTCTTTATGGATTTTGGGGGTTCATTGTGGGTTTTTTGAGTTAATATTGATTTTTTGGGGGCATTCATTGTGGTTTTTGTGGTGTTAATTGGGGTTTTTTGGGTCACTTATTTTCTGGGCATTCCCTTTGGATGTTGGGGGTTCTTTGTGGGTATTTTGGGTTCATTGTGATTTTTTTGAGTTAATTTTGGGTTTTTTTGGCAGGTTCATTGTGTTTTTTGTGGCGTTCATTGTGTTTTTTGGCTTAATTTTATTTTTTGGGGATTCATTTTGGATTTTGGGGATTCTTTGTGGATTTTTTGAGTTAATATTGATTTTTTTGGGGCGTTCATTGTGGTTTTTGTGGCATTAATTGGGTTTTTTTTGGGTCACTTTTATTTTCTGGGCATTCCCTTTGGATGTTGGGGGTTCTTTGTGGGTATTGTGGGTTCTTTGTGGTTTTTTTGAGTTAATTTTGGGTTTTTTTGGCAGGTTCATTGTGTTTTTTGGGTTATTTTTATTTTTTGAGGATTCATTTTGGATTTTGGGGATTCTTTGTGTTTTTTTTGACTTAATATTGATTTTTTAGGGGCGTTCATTGTGGTTTTTGTGGTGTTAATTGGGGTTTTTTGGGTCACTTTTATTTTCTGGGCATTCCCTTTGGATGTTGGGGGTTCTTTGTGGGTATTTTGGGTTCATTGTGATTTTTTTGAGTTAATTTTGGGTTTTTTTGGCAGGTTCATTGTGTTTTTTGTGGCGTTCATTGTGTTTTTTGGCTTAATTTTAATTTTTGGGGGTTCATTTTGGATTTTGGGGATTCTTTGTGGTTTTTTTGAGTTAATATTGATTTTTTAGGGGCATTCATTGTGTTTTTTGTGGCATTAATTGGGGTTTTTTTGGGTCACTTTTATTTTCTGGGCATTCCCTTTGGATGTTGGGGGTTCTTTGTGGGTATTTTGGGTTCTTTGTGGTTTTTTTGAGTTAACTTTGGTTTTTTTTTGGCAGGTTCTTTGTGTTTTTTGTGGCGTTCATTGTGTTTTTTCAGGTTAATTTCATTTTTTGGGGGTTCTTTATGGATTTTGGGGATTCTTTGTGTTTTTTTTTGAGTTAATATTGATTTTTTAGGGGCATTCATTGTGGTTTTTGTGGTGTTAATTGGGGTTTTTTGGGTCACTTTTATTTTCTGGGCATTCCCTTTGGATGTTGGGGGTTCTTTGTGGGTATTTTGGGTTCATTGTGATTTTTTTTGAGTTAATTTTGGGTTTTTTTGGCAGGTTCATTGTGTTTTTTGTGGCGTTCATTGTGTTTTTTCAGGTTAATTTAATTTTTTGGGGGTTCATTATGGATTTTGGGGTTCTTTGTGGGTTTTTTTAAGTTAATTTTGATATTTGGGGGGCATTCATTGTGGTTTTTGTGGTGTTAATTGGGTTTTTTTGGGTCACTTTTATTTTCTGGGCATTCCCTTTGGATGTTGGGGGTTCTTTGTGGGTATTTTTGGTTCTTTGTGACTTTTTTGAGTTAATTTTGGGTTTTTTTGGCAGGTTCATTGTGTTTTTTGTGGCGTTCATTGTGTTTTTTGGCTTAATTTTATTTTTTGGGGATTCATTTTGAATTTTGGGGGTTCTTTGTGGGTTTTTTTGAGTTAATATTGATTTTTTGGGGGCATTCATTGTGGTTTTTGTGGCGTTAATTGGGTTTTTTTGGGTCACTTTTATTTTCTGGGCATTCCCTTTGGATGTTGGGGGTTCTTTGTGGGTATTTTGAGTTCCTTGTGATTTTTTTGAGTTAATTTTGGGGTTTTTTGGCAGGTTCATTGTGTTTTTTGTGGCATTCATTGTGTTTTTTCAGGTTAATTTCATTTTTTGGGGGTTCTTTATGGATTTTGGGGATTCTTTGTGTTTTTTTTGAGTTAATATTGATTTTTTGGGGGTGTTCATTGTGGTTTTTGTGGCGTTAATTGGGTTTTTTTGGGTCACTTTTATTTTCTGGGCATTCCCTTTGGATGTTGGGGGTTCTTTGTGGGTATTTTGGGTTCTTTGTGGTTTTTTTGAGTTAATTTTGGTTTTTTTGGCAGGTTCTTTGTGTTTTTTGTGGCGTTCATTGTGTTTTTTGGCTTAATTTTAATTTTTGGGGGTTCATTTTGGATTTTGGGGATTCTTTGTGTTTTTTTTGAGTTAATATTGATTTTTTGGGGGCATTCATTGTGGTTTTTGTGGTGTTAATTGGGTTTTTTTGGGTCACTTTTATTTTCTGGGCATTCCCTTTGGATGTTGGGGGTTCTTTGTGGGTATTTTGAGTTCCTTGTGATTTTTTTGTGTTAATTTTGTTTTTTTTTGGCAGGTTCATTGTGTTTTTTGTGGCGTTCATTGTGTTTTTGGGGTTATATTTATTTTTTGGGGATTCATTTTGGATTTTGGGGATTCTTTGTGGTTTTTTTGAGTTAATATTGATTTTTTAGGGGCATTCATTGTGGTTTTTGTGGTGTTAATTGGGTTTTTTTTGGGTCACTTTTATTTTCTGGGCATTCCCTTTGGATGTTGGGGGCTCTTTGTGGGTATTTTGGGTTCTTTGTGGTTTTTTTGAGTTAACTTTGTTTTTTTTTGGCAGGTTCATTGTGTTTTTTGTGGCGTTCATTGTGTTTTTTGGGTTATTTTTATTTTTTGGGGGTTCTTTATGGATTTTGGGGGTTCTTTGTGGGGTTTTTTGAGTTAATATTGATATTTGGGGGGCATTCATTGTGGTTTTTGTGGTGTTAATTGGGTTTTTTGGGTCACTTTTATTTTCTGGGCATTCCCTTTGGATGTTGGGGGCTCTTTGTGGGTATTTTGGGTTCTTTGTGGGTTTTTTGAGTTAATTTTGGTTTTTTTTGGCAGGTTCATTGTGTTTTTTGTGGCGTTCATTGTGTTTTTTGGGTTATTTTTATTTTTTGGGGGTTCTTTATGGATTTTGGGGATTCTTTGTGTTTTTTTTGAGTTAATATTGATTTTTTGGGGGTGTTCATTGTGGTTTTTGTGGCATTAATTGGGTTTTTTTTGGGTCACTTTTATTTTCTGGGCATTCCCTTTGGATGTTGGGGGTTCTTTGTGGGTATTTTGGGTTCTTTGTGGTTTTTTTGAGTTAACTTTGGGTTTTTTTTAGCAGGTTCATTGTGTTTTTTGTGGCGTTCATTGTGTTTTTGGGGTTATTTTTATTTTTTGGGGGTTCTTTATGGATTTTGGGGGTTCTTTGTTGGTTTTTTGAGTTAATTTTGATTTTTGGGGGGCGTTCATTGTGGTTTTTGTGGCGTTAATTGGGTTTTTTTGGGTTACTTTTATTTTTTTGGGCGTTCCCTTTGGATGTTGGCGCTCCCTTTGGATGTGGGGGTTCCCTTTGGATGTGGGGGTGCAGGTGGGGGACGCGGAGGCCAACGTGAGGCTGAGCAAGGCGCTGCTGGAGGAGCACGGCCTCTACGTCCAGGCCATCAACCACCCAACCGTACGGCGCGGAGAGGAGATGCTCAGGCTGGCGCCCACCCCCCACCACAGCCCCGCCATGATGGAGAACCTGGCTGGTGGGGGTCGTGGGGGGGATATGGGGGGGTTGGGGGGGTGATGGGGATGGGAGGGACGTGGGGACATGAGGGATGGGGGGGGGGGACGACACGTGGGAGAGTGGGAGCGATGGAGGGTTGGGGGGATGTGGGGGTGATGGGGATGGGGGGGATATGAGAGGTGGGGGGGATGAGGGGGTGATGGGGATGGGGGGGACATTGGGGGGATGGGGGGGATATGAGGGGTGGGGGATGAGGGGGGATGGGGATGAGGGGGGAATGGGGGGGATGGAGGGGATATGAGGGGGTGGGGGGGATGAGGGGGTGATGGGGGGACGTGGGGGTGATGGGGGGGATATGAGGGGTGGGGGGGATGAGGGGGTGATGGGGGGACGTGGGGGTGATGGAGGGGATATGAGGGGTGGGGGGGACGTGGGAGAGTGGGAGCGATGGAGGGTTGGGGGGATGGGGGGGTGATGGGGATGGGGGGGATATGAGGGGTGGGGGATGAGGGGGGGATGGGGATGAGGGGGGGATGGAGGGGATATGAGAGGTGGGGGGGATGAGGGGGTGATGGGGATGGGGGGACATGGGGGGGATAGGGGGATGGAGGGGGGTGGGGGACATGAGGGGTGGGGGGATGTGGGGGGGGATATGGATGAGGGGGGGATGGGGATGAGGGGGGGATATGAGGGGTGGGGGATGAGGGGGTGATGGGGGTGATGGAGGGGATGTGGGGGGTGGGAGGGGGATGGGGATGAGGGGGGATGGGGATGAGGGGGGATGGGGGTGTTGGAGGGGATGTGGGGGGTGGGGGATGGGAGGGGGATGGGGGGACATGGGGGATATGAGGGGATGTGGGACACGGGGGGTGGGGAGATGTGGGGGGGATGGGGATGGGGGGATATGAAGGATGTGGGGGGGACATGGGAATGAGGGGGATACAAGGGTGATGGAGGGGATATGAGGGGTGGGGGGGATGTGAGGGTTTAGGGGTGATGATGGGGACATGGAGGGTATGAGGGGATGGGGGCACACGGGGGGTGGGGGGGATGTGGGGGTGATGGGGTTGGGGGGGACATGGGGGGATATGAGGGGGTCGGGGATGGGGGGGACGTGGGGTTGATGGGGATGGGGGGACATGGGGGGATGTGGGGGTGATGGGGGGATGTGGGGGACATGGGGATGGGGGGGGACGTGGGGGTGATGGGGGGGACATGGGGGGATGTGGGGGGGACATGGGGGGATGTGGGGGTGATGGGGATGGGGGGGATGTGGGGGGGACATGGGGGGATGTGGGGGTGATGGAGATGGGGGGGACATGGGGGTGATGGGGGGGACATGGGGGGGATGTGGGGGGGACATGGGGGGATGTGGGGGTGATGGGGATGGGGGGGACATGGGGGACATGGCGGGATGTGGGGGTGATGGGGGGGACGTGGGGGTGATGGGGGGGTGATGGGGATGGGGGGGACGTGGGGGGATGTGGGGGTGATGGGGATGGGGGGGACGTGGGGGGATGGGGGGGACGTGGGGGGATGTGGGGGTGATGGGGATGGGGGGGTGATGGGGATGTGGGGGACATGGGGGGATGTGGGGGGGATGTGGGGGTGATGGGGGGGACATGGGGGGATGTGGGGGGATGTGGGGGTGATGGGGATGGGGGGACGTGGGGGTGATGTGGGGGTGATGTGGGGGACATGGCGGGATGTGGGGGTGATGGGGATGGGGGGGACATGGGGGTGATGGGGGGGACATGGGGATGGGGGGGACACGAGGGCCATGGAGATCTGAGGGAGTTGGGGGGGGATGTGTGACATGAAGCGGGGGAGATGGGACACCGGGGTGCTGGGGTCGCCCCCCCTGACACCCCCCTTTTCTCCCTTTCCCCCCCCCCCCCCCCAGAGTGCCTGTCCCAGTGTTGGGGGGCTCTGGGCCTCCCCCGTGAGGGTCTGCAGGGCCCCTCGTGCTCCTCCTGCCACCGGCCCCTCCACTTGGCCCTCATGAGCGACTGGGAGCGGCAGCACTTCGGGATGGGGGAGGTCCCCGTGCAGGCCTGAGACCC
>JAUMJJ010000236.1:3000000-3234147 GCA_033556795.1 Tapera naevia | reverse complement strand
AACCATGTCCTGGGATGCATCAAAAGAAACATGGCCAGCAGATCAAGTGAGGTGATTCTCCCCCTCTGCTCTGCTCTTGTGAGAATCCACCTGGACTAACATGTCCATTCTGGAACCTCCAAAAGAAGAAGGATATGGGACTGTTGGAACAGGTCCAGAGGAGGGCTATGAAGATGGTCAGAGGGTTGGAGCACGTCTGTTATGAGGACAGGCTGAAAGAGTTGGGCTTGTTAATACTGGAGAAGAGAAGGCTCCAGGGTGACTTTATAGCAGCCTTCTAGTACCTGAAGGGGGCCTACAAGAAAGCTGAGGAGGGACTTTTTATAAAAGCAAGTGGTGATAGGACAAGATAGAATGACTTTAAATTGGAAAGGGGAGGATTTGGAGTAGACATTAGGAATAAATTCTTCACACTGAGGATGGTGAGGTACTGGAACTGGTTGCCCATGGAAATGAGAATGCCTCCTCCCTGGAAGTGTTCAAGGTCAGGTTGGATGGGGTCTTGAGCAGCCTTGTCTGGTGGGAGGTGTTCCTGCCCATGACGGGGGGGGGCTGGAATTGGATGACCTTTAAAGTTCCTTCCAACCCAAAGCGTTCTATGATTCTATGTATCACTTTTCAAAGAAAGAACCCATAAAGAAAGAATGACAGAGCCTGAGGCAAAAAATCTTCCCCCCATCATACTGCATATGCAAAGAAAAAATGATTTGAGCCAGGTTGCTTGATTTATTGCTCTTATTTTGAGTGCTGTGGAAAGATAGCTTGAACCAAACCACTCACTCTTATGATAACTGACAGGATTGCACTTACCCATCAAAAGAAGCAAGAACTCCTCCTTGGATTACATAATTAAAATAAGCTTACTATACTCCAAGTAGTGTTAATTTCCTTTCCTTTCCTTTCCTTTCCTTTCCTTTCCTTTCCTTTCCTTTCCTTTCCTTTCCTTTCCTTTCCTTTCCTTTCCTTTCCTTTCCTTTCCTTTCCTTTCCTTTCCTTTCCTTTCCTTTCCTTCTTTCCTTTCCTTTCCTTTCCTTTCCTTTCCTTTCCTTTCCTTTCCTTTCCTTTTCCTTTCCTTTCCTTTCCTTTCCTTTCCTTTCCTTCCTTTCCTTTCCTTTCCTTTCCTTTCCTTTCCTTTCCTTTCCTTTTCCTTTCCTTTCCTTTCCTTTCCTTTCCTTTCCTTTCCTTTCCTTTCCTTTCCTTCCTTTCTTTCCTTTCCTTTCCTTTCCTTTCCTTTCCTTTCCTTTCCTTTCCTTTCCTTTCCTTTCCTTTCCTTTCCTTTCCTTTCCTTTCCTTTCCTTTCCTTTCCTTTCCTTTCCTTTCCCTTTCCTTTCCTTTCCTTTCCTTTCCTTTCCTTTCCTTTCCTTTCTTTCCTTTCCTTTCCTTCCTTCCTTTCCTCTCCTCTCCCTTCCTCTCCTCTCCTCTCCTCTCCTCTCCTCTCCTCTCCTCTCCTCTCCTCTCCTCTCCTCTCCTCTCCTCTCCTCTCCTCTCCTCTCCTCTCCTCTCCTCTCCTCTCCTCTCCTCTCCTCTCCTCTCCTCTCCTCTCCTCTCCTCTCCTTTCCTCTCCTTTCCTTTCCTCTCTCTCTCCCTTCCTCTCCTCTCCTCTCCTCTCCTCTCTCTCCTCTCCTCTCCTCTCCTCTCCTCTCCTCTCCTCTCCTCTCCTCTCCTCTCCTCTCCTCTCCTCTCCTCTCCTCTCCTCTCCTCTCCTCTCCTCTCCTCTCCTCTCCTCTCCTCTCCTCTCCTCTCCTCTCCTCTCCTCTCCTCTCCTCTCCTCTCCTCTCCTCTCCTCTCCTCTCCTCTCCTCTCCTCTCCTCTCCTCTCCTCTCCTCTCCTCTCCTCTCCTCTCCTCTCCTCTCCTCTCCTCTCCTCTCCTCTCTTCTCCTCTCCTCTCCTTCTTTCTCTCTTCTTATTTTCCTTTCAAAGAAATGCAAAGGAATTGAAATTTTGTGTCAAACACAATTATATATTAGGGGGTGTACAGGCACCATACATAGGGTTTATACTTATATGTATATATAGGTTACATATGTCTATCTTTGTCTGTATATCTATATCTATATCTATAAAGAGGGTATATACGTTTTTGTATATAGTGTATACCCGATATTGCCTAATTGCACTTTGAACACCTAAGCATACAGCCTGTGAATGTATATCTAATCTACTTGAAGAGATTAACTCAACACACTTTATAACTCTGTGCATCAACATAAATGGAAATGAACTGACTGATTTTTGAGAAGTCTGCTGTACTGCTGCCATTTCAAAACTCAGTTCAACTCAGTCGTAAGGTCATTAACTGACCAATTATTTCACATAAAGTATAAAATTTACCAATTTACGCAATGGATTTTTTGCAAATGAATTAAAAAATATAATGTATTTAGTATTGTGGACCCATAACATACAAATTTGCATTAAGAACCACTGTGCGAAAAAATTCTGTCTCTCACTAATGGATGAAAAACTTACCTGGATAGCTTCAGTAAGTGCTAAGGGAACCAATATTTAGATCAACCACCCTTCCTTCTATCTGTATTCAGCTATCTGATCAATAATCTCTGGGCAAGCAAAGTGAATTTAGATGTGTTAATAGTTATGTATTACCTGGATAATTAGTAAGTTCACTGTATTTTAATTGCTGTGTGAAGTTTATAGTAGGATCTATTTTGATTTGCTAATATGTCCTGATTTTTAAAGTGGAGATATATTACAGGGAAATTAAAGATATGATCACACAGGAAAGAAAATCACGAAGCAAATGAGTTAAATGACAGTGTCAATGTAGTAGATTACCCTAAATACTGTGTGATTGCCACCTTTGGTATAAATCTCTAGCATTTTTCAAGAGATATGTTTTCCCTCTATTTCTGTAGAATGTGTAATTAAAACTGATTAAATTCATAGGGGAAAAAAGGGTGCTCTGAGCATCTGAGAAGTATTTTTTCAGAAAATTTAGAAGTAATATGCTTTTAGTATTTTATTTATATTACTGAAGATTAAATAAAGAGGCATTGTTTTTCATTTTTATCCTTTATGTAGTGTTCTATACGGGAAGCAATTCTTTGTTACACTAACAGATCTCACTTTCAGTTACCTGCAAGCTGATTTTTGGGAATGGCTTTTGGAAGAAAGCGAAAAGCGAGAATAAAATCCAGGTGTTTTCAGAGTTATTACAGTGGATGAGAAGCAAAAGATTTGGTTTAGATGGTTTATGAAATGGTTCAAAAATTTAATGATGATGCTTGTCGAAAATTCCCAAATGTTGAAAGGAGATTTTCAGTCCTTTTATTTTGACTGTCCAGATTGATATATCAAAATAGTATTTAAAAATATGTATTTGAAATATATTCTCCAAAAGTCAAAGTGCTAAATCTTAATACTACTACAAAGTGACATGATCATGTCCAATGTGAATATTGAAAAGCTATTGACACATCATTGCCAAGTAATGACATAAGGAAGAACATACTCTATTACAAAATCACTTCCAAAAGGTTGTTTTTGAGAGTAGGGTCTTGGCTGCTTTTTCGAAGTGTAATGTTCTTTGGGAGCTCTTTGCAGCAGCCACTTCCTGAAACATACTGTATCATACACTATTTACAGGTTTGCTAAAAGAAAGAAGAAATGCCTCAATCAGACAAGGATTTTGTATTTGTTTACTGTACATTTCATTACTATTAAATTGAATCAACCAAATTAAAATGTATAATCTCTTTAAGATTTTCTTTTTTTTTCTGTGTTCTTCAGTGTGTGTCTGTAGAGTCACTTTATGAGAAGGGAAAGGAAATGTTGGTCAGGTTTTACAGAACCAGCTGGTGAACTTAAATAACTTAATTCTTTTGTAACTATAGCCTTGGAAAAGTGGGGGTAGTATGTTTCACAAGACCTACCACCTATGAAACCTTGCAAGAATATATATTAATAAAAGCTTATTAATAAATCTATTGTGATTTGTTTTGATGATTTTTTTTATCTGATTTCAAGCAGAACAACTGAAAAAGAAATCTTATTGCATTTTTTCCCATATAGACTTCTACAGAGATCTATTTCCTTCAGTAGGGATCCATTAATTTCTTGAAATTCCTTAAGCGAAGCACATCGCTTTCAGGGTAAAGTAAAATTTGCCGTGTTTTAGAACATATCTGTATGAATTTCCTAGCAGTTGCAATGCTTCAAATACGATAATCAGTCTTTCTATGATGTCATTAAACTAAAGTTTCTCTGTAGGCTATGATATGGATTGCAAAAATTGTCTATTTTAAACCCACTAAAATGAAAAGTGCTTGCCTGAAGCTAAAAATCTGTGTGTTGCTTAATAATATCTAGTTTTTAATTGATGTATGGGTAGCTGATGTCTAAAAATTAAAGCAACAGCCAATTAACACTTGCTAAGCTATGTTATAAATTAGAAGATAAAGAGATGGAATGTGTTGTCATACAATTGCTCAGCATTACAGATTTGGTGAGATGTTTGTTGATTAAGTAATATGACAGATTTGTCAAGTACTGATAAATATATTTTATTAAGTCCAAAGATTTTTTTTGTCTTGTGGCCAAATTCTTGGCGAGGTTTTCATAATTTAAGAATAGTTCTGTTCATATCAGTGTACTTTGCATCTTGCTGAAGAGGAATGACAAATGTAGTATTTTGGTAATACTAATTTCATTTCTCTCAGATAGTTTATGATAGTATTTGCTTCTGTTGTCGGCACGGAACATATTACCGAGGAAACAGACCAATATTTTTTCTACTACACTGCAGTGTAGTCCTAACTCTACTGGATCAAATTTATACTGCTTTCTAAGTATTATAATGATTAATAGGCTACAATAAGCTAATACAGTAAGCCCCATATTTCATTACTATACGACAGTGTAATCACATACAAAGCTTAAGTGAACTAAGTTATATGACCAAGGGGAATAATGCACCTGCTTTTATACTATTTTTTATAACAAGTAATACCTTGACTTTTTTTTCCTATCTTTTCAAAAAAAATGTAAAGTTAAATAAATCTAACCAACTCCTTCGTAACCCAGCAGATGAAGCGGCTGACTTTATTTTCCTAGCACTCAAGTCCTCTCTGAGGGTGATTTCATTTTTGTCTTCGTGCAGGCAGCATGAAAGGTGTTACAATACTAGCTTGAGTAGCTAGCTTCACAACACACTATAATTGTCCTTGCTTGATGAAAAAGCACTTTGAGAGGCAGGCGGGAAGGAACTGCCCGTTGCATTGCTGCTGAGCCTCTCTCCCTCCCTGTCTGCCAGCACTGATCATGATGGGAGAGACTGTTTTACTCTCCCATCCCGCCAGTTAATGAAAACTTTCTTTGCTTTCAGCATCTGTCCTTCAGGGAGGCAGAATGGATTACGAGAAGTCTCTAGATTCAGTAGGATTTCTGTTACTCAAGTAAAGATGCATAGCTTAGAGCCAGGAACAAACACATAGTGAGGGAGAGGGCTCTCAAACCAAATTTTAGGCAGGAGCAAGGAAGATATGCAAATGAAATATAATTGATGATGAGCGCACTGTAGTTTCTGTGATTTGTGTGGTTTGCAGGCATTGCAAATCCTGCTGGCATGACAGGGCTATGGGGTGGCAGTGGGTCACCAGGGAGCCTCATGGGATGCAGCAGTTCCTCTGAGGGGCATAAGTATTTCTTATCTATAGGTCCTGCGATGCATATAAAATATGTGGTTTCGCATTCACAGGAATATGAGATGTTGGTATTTGCTTTGTAGGATTAGAAAGCCTTTTCATTCCCAAATTAGGTATTTTTTTATTTGAAGGCAGAGTCAATAGACCACAGTTTTCTTGCCGCAGGGTTATGTATTTCCATTGCTTTGTGACCCATATTGCAATTTTATTTACTTTAATGCAACATTTTTCTTGGTTTTTTTTTATCATTTCCATTTGAGTAGAAACGGATTAATCATACACATTAGTAGCTTTTTGACTTGAACCGATCTACAAATATATTCAGAAGTTAAAAAAAAATGTTTTTAAGAAACTAGTCAAATATTCTGACTCTTCCCTACATCTTACATCTGTGTGTTACCCTTACATCTTACATCAAGGACGAATGTCAGCACTTCAGAATAATATGGGAGAAAGGCTAAATATGAACTTCTACTTTGTTATTTTAAGACCCTTCTTTCATGAATGTCATTAGCTGCCTCAAGAGCACACACATAGGTATTTCAGGCCATGTGTCTCTGGTGTCACTGCAGCCATTCACTGCCTCCTCCTCTGACAGGCCTCACATAGGGAGGTAGTTTTTGTCTGAGAGTTTTCTAGATGGAGCAACAGTCCTTTCTTCATTGTAGTGGCTAATTTCTATTTTCTTTGGTTACATTTCAAACTAAAGGGTCTCATAATGTTGCACTTTAGATTCATTGTTGCTCTCTGGAAAAGAACTTGACAATCTTCCAACTTTAAAGTGTGATGTAAAACACCATTACTGACCTGTTTTAAAACCAATAAGGTTTACAGCAGAGCTTTTGATGTTAATCTGTTCCATAAGGTAATGGCTGGACAATTTATATCATTGAGGAAAATCTAATCAGGTGGTCAACCTATTTGAATTCAGGTAACTACATAAGCATTGCTAGAGCTTTGAAAAATAGCAATAGTTCTTTTTTTTTTTTTTCTTACTGTCAAGTCATTGTTGATAAACTGTAAGCCCATAAGCGGAAAGGAAAAGTTCCTTTCCAAAACTCCAGTGTGTATCAAAAAGTATTCTATACACACTTCTTTTAGATCTGCTACGCTTTTATACTTCCACAGGTGAAAGAGGATTTTAAAAAATAGCATAATTATTGTGTTTTTCAGCTAAAA
The DNA here is from genome assembly GCA_033556795.1 of Tapera naevia. NCBI lineage: Eukaryota > Metazoa > Chordata > Aves > Cuculiformes > Neomorphidae > Tapera > Tapera naevia. The sequence continues at coordinate 3,227,308 of JAUMJJ010000236.1, read as the reverse complement.
CTAATGAAAGAGGTTTTAAAGGATTGCTCTTCAGTGTTGATTAGCAACATGTTGATCAGCAGCACAGGTATCTGCAGACCAAACTCCATAGATCAAAATGGTTAGAGAAAACAGAGACAAAGAGTGAATTCAGCAAAGATTTTTAGTTTGCAACAGAAGTAACTGAAGAGAGACCTGCTAACACCTTGAAAAATTATAAAAACCTGCCTCAAGTAGAGAGGAAATAATCAGATTTTCATGTAAGATGTAGACAAGACAAGAAATAATTGGCTTAAATTTCCACAAGAGACATTTAGGTTAGATATTAGGAAAAATGTACTAATAGAAGGGACTTCTAAGCATTGCAATAATTTGTATGTGGGTGTTACTGAACTTCCACAGCTGGAACTTTTTTAGAAGAGGATAGACTGTCATGAATGGCGGTTGTCCTGCGAAAAGATCGCTGGCTGGATAACCTGACAAAGTCCATTTCTGCCCTTTGACATTAATGCTACAACTCATACAATCTTGTGACTTTGACCTGAAAACTACAAAACCTTAGCAGAGAAAATTCTTGCCTTAATTAGGGTTTTCCTTTATCCAATTTAAATCTGAATGTTGATGTGGAAGAAAGATTAAAGGAACAGAGCAACAGTAAGGGTCAAGTGACTGGATAGTGTAACAGGTTAAAAGACTTTGTGGGTGAGATAAATGAGCTTTACAAGGAAGGACAAAACGGCCAGATATAACTAAGTCAAGAAAGAAAAAATAAAATGCTTTTGGGGAAAATAAATTACCTTATTTGTGTGAAAGTAGTGGGTGGCTCTGAGGGGAGTTTAATGTTATGTTCACTTTGTGACTTTCAGTTTGGAATAACATAAACAGTATTTATGCAAATTCTCTCTAAAGGTGGTTGCTGCTAGAGAATTTACTTTAATATCCTCCTCCCTTCTTTCTCCTTTAGTATTTCTGTAATAGTTATGTTTCAAGAAAACAGAAGGAGAAAGAAGGGGAAAGAGAACCTCTTCCTACAAGGCATTCCCCGTGACAGTTTTGGACAGGAAGGGAATTGAATAAAAGCACAAAAACGTCTTCATTTCTAAATAGTAGCTTTACTGTATGTCAGGATCACACACTCCATTCAATTGCAAAACAGCCTTCCAGTGCAGCAACCATTAATATCATAGCAGCTCCAACTTGCTCTGCTTCTCCTAGGCTGCAATGCTAACTCTCCACCACTCCAAGCATTAATGAGTTTATGCCAACACCCTGCTTAATCACCAATAAACCGCTACTGAGGGCTAGAATCCCAATAGACTGAAACAGCATGTAGCCTACCACTGTAATGCTAACAGTGAGATTCAATGTGACCATAGTTAGTTTCAGTTTTATTATAAAACCTTTCTTTTCTGTTCTTCAAGTAACAGGCATCATATGCTCGTATTTTGAAGCTAGAGTGTTCCTGCTCTTTTTCTTCCTCCTCTGCATAAAGCAGGGTTATTAAGGAGTAAAAAAGAGGGGACAGGCAAAATCTCAACACTGTTCTCTAAAGAGATATAATTACACTCAGCAAGATTCAAACATACATTGAGTTCTTCGGACACTCCTGATGTCCTGACAAGGTATATGGAGGCAGAGGAAGGGAACAGAAATTAGGAACACTGTGAAGTGTGACCTCGTAGTTTTTTGCCTTTAACCCTGCTGTCTGAGGGGCTAAATTCCATGACTGTCTTAGAAATGTCCATCTAAGTTTCTCAGGCCTAAGAAAATCCCTATATTAAAGTAAATAGGTAAGTATCTGTGTGTGTGTCTTGGGATTTTTGTTTCCTGGATGTTCTTTGGTTTGATTTTGTTTTTATAGTTTTTGGGGTTTTTTTTGTAAGGAAAGGGAAAAGTGTTTTTTTTAATGAAATCTCTATAAAAACCTGAGATTTTTTCCAGTGTAAATATTAGTTAGGACTGCATAATTTTGCTGATTTTAGAAGTTTTAAGGTTTATTATTTGTTCATTTTTATTTCTTATGCTTTATTGTGCAAGCAAAATATTTTGTTTTGCAAAGTCACTAATTACTGCTGACTGCAAAGGAACTGAGAAAAAAAATGTTACTTTGCCTACAGAGATGAATGGGAAAGCAAAAGCAAGAACGTATTTCAGATAATTTGCAGTGCACCAGGAGATTTGGTATTGACCTTTGAGTTTAAAGGGAGAAGTTTTCAGAAAACACAGAAGCGTAAATGTTGTTGAAGATATAAATTTGCCTATAATTAACTACTGTCCTGTTTTCTGTTTTAGTACTGAAAATATAAAGTGAAATAAAATAGAAATTGAAACTACCTGCTAATCTTTTTGAATGGCTTACATACTTCTGTATTTCTTCAAGAATAGAACACATTCTTTGTTACTGAGTAACCTCAGGTGCAACTGCTGTTACTTAATGTACTCAGTGTTGTATTTCCAAATTGGGAGTTGAAAGTCATGAACGGAAGCAACAGGAAATGAAGGCCATGCCACTCTTATTTCCGGAAACATAGAGAATATAAAGAATTCAGAATAATGTATTTGAATTTATGACTCCATTACAAGTTTCAAATTTAAATTGAAGATTATAAAGTATATTATATTTTTCCAATTCCCTGCCCCCCAAAATAACTGTAGTACTACAGTTCTAGAAGTCAATAGCACAAGCAAAACTGCAGTAGTCCTTCTAGTAAGCAATGAAGATGACTGAATTACTCTCTGTTGGAAAAAAATAACCTTGCAATTAGTGTAAAGGTATAGTGAGTATGTATTTCTATGAATTCTTTAAAAGCAACCAATTAACCTTAATACTCTGTGTCATGAGAACTAGTTATTTTCATTTTTGTATAAATATCCATTATTTTTTTTGTAGTCAATGTATTCTAAGTTCCCTCCAGCAGGATTCGGTGTCAAACTCACATGCAGTATCTCTGCTCCAAGGCTCAGCAGTTTCTCCTTGGGCGCTCTGCTCTTAAGTGGTTCTGATGTTCGCGTATATTCCTTCCTCCCTGTCATGTGTGTTGTGCCTGTCCCTCCGACCTACTGCTAAGGTTTTTCATAGACAATTTCTGGTGCAGGCTGTCAATCCATCAGTTCACACAGTATGGTCCCTTTCCAGCAGTTTTAAGTATAACTTTCTTTTCCATGCTCTATGCTAAATCAGGATTATGACACTCGGCTTCCACTTACATTGCTTGGAGCGCTGACGCTTCCTACATTAAGCCCCTCTCTGCTTTGCACTCAACTCCTAGCCAAGGCAAGGTCCTGATAACCTTGTACAACAAGACAAAATATCAAACAACTTACACTAACTCACTCCAATGTTGTAAAAAATCATGTTATGTTCTTAGCTGGGGTTAAGCAGAAAAAGGTTTATCTTGTCATGCTCAGTACTAGAATATTTTCAAGTTTTCTTATTCAACATTTGTACAGCTGAAGTGTTTTAAAAAGATTGATAGTCATATTTGTGTGGAAGATACCAGAAGAAAGAAGACCACTGCCTAAATTCAGAGTAGGTGCATGACCCTTTGTCCTTCATTTGTTTAGTTCCCAGTATACGGCTACATAGTGTCACGTAGTATTTCCATTCCATGGAAATAATTCATTAGTTAATCAATCAGGGAAATTAATCTCATTCCTGTGATTATAAAGCTGGAAGAGAATGACAAAACTAGGACTTGTTTCAGAGAAAGTACGTAACTATCATGCAATTGAAACTTGCTGGCACAGGACAAACTTCCTTTCCTGCTTTGCTCTTGTAATGACAAAAGTATTTCAGTTTAAAGAGAGCTTGAAGCGCTGGGGACCATTTAAGGTAAATGTTTATTGAACAGAACTTACTGTGATCTGTAGAGCTAATATTGTAGGTATCAAAAGAGTTCGCTATTGATCAATGTTTCTCTTGGTAAAATGATCTTTCTGTATTTGGACTGTTAGGCTTTTAGAAGTTTCCTTTCTCATAAGCTCTTGCTGTAGTTTAAGATAATAAAAAGATTTTAGTTTTTCATTTGTTTTTTGTTATCATTATTGCTTAGCTGATTTTTTTCATCTTTTTTTTTACTCTAATTGCTGATATTTTTACCTATTCTGACTAATATTATTAAGCATAATCTATGCCAAAGTTGCCACTAAGCTCAAATAAGACAGAAAGAAATCTGAATATTTATGTTTTATGGAAGTAGTAACCTGACTATTTCCCAATTTTACATATATGTGTATACTTAAAATATATGGATATAGAACTGTTGGAGCAGGTCCAGAGAAAGGCTACAAACATGATCAAAGGGCTGGAGAACCTCTGTTGAGGTTCAGGACACGCAGAGGTAGTAGGGGTTGTTCAGCCTGGAGAACAGAAGGTTTCCGGGGGACCTCATAGCGGCCTTCCAGTACCTGAAGGGGCTGCAGGAAAGCTGTGGAGGGACTTTTTACAAGGGCAAGTAGTGACAAGACAAGGGGGAATGGCTTTAAACTGGAAGGGGAAGGATTTAGATTAGACATTAGAGCAAAATTCTTCACGCTGAGGGTGGTGAGGCACTGTCACAGATTGCCCAGGGAAGCTGTGGATTCCCCCTGCCTGGAAGTGTTCAAGGCCAGATTGGATTGGGTCTTGAACAGCCTGGTGTGGTCAGAAGTGTCTCTGCCCATGGCAAGGGGTGTGGAACTAGATGATCTTTAAAGTCCCTTCCAACTCAAACCATTCTACATATCTATGATTCTATATGTACCTCTTTTTCAACCTTTTCAATGTCATACTTGCAGCACTTAAGCTATGCCAGAGTTGTGTCAGATAGCAAGTGTTTGGTCTGCATGACAATTTCTTGCAAACTGAGATTTCTTTCCCAGTGTTAGTGTAGTGAAATATCATATTTTCTGAGAAAAACTTTTTATTCAATTAATTAGCATTTTCCGACAGAAAGACAGTTATTGTTTTAATAATTAGTAGCTAAAGACAGAGCAGATAAGATGTGGATTTAGAATGATTATAATGATAATTATCATGTTGCTCACATTATGGTTCTCTACCTGTCAACATCTTTATTCAAATATCTGTAAAATTATTTTTAAAATAATATTTGATGACAATAATCTGTAAGTTTTGAGTCTGTAGTAAGTTTACTTTAATAAGGAATAATTCCTGATCTTACAATGAACCGTTGGGAAAGAGATAGACTTTATTTTGAAGGAATCTTTTAAAATTTACGTTGTCTCACACAGTCGCTAGAAAAATATCCCTTGAATATCACGGTACATTAAAAACCGCAAAATAAGAACAATTTGTAACTTATTTTCCAAAGAAGGTTTTATTATGCCACAGAAAAACCCCAACATAGAACATAAGAATACAGAACAAAGTAAAAGTTAAAGAATGACATAATTGTCTGCAAAACTTAAAAGGTGAAAGAGTTACCTTAAATTTCTCGTTAGGAATAATAATAATTTTAATTTCTAAACTTCTTGCTATTTGTCAGTGACTGATAACAAACTTATGAGGACACATGTAAATTACTAACATATTTTAGATCAAAATGTTCACAAATTCTTTGTTTTGACAGTATTTTTTTTGTATATATTTAGTTAATCACATAATCTAAGAGTTATTGTTAGTATTTCTTGAACTGATATGTAGAGAGTTGTGTAGTAAACTTACATAAGCTTAGACTTCAGTTGAGTTAAAAGTAAAATGTTTTAATCTGGTAGTGTTGATTTAATGTTACCATACTTTATTAAGAATACACACATCAGTCTCTGTTTACATAGGGTTTTTTGCCTAATAATTGTGGTTATTTTATGAATTAGAACGTTTAAAAAGTTATCATATAATTCTCTTGAAAAGATAAAAATTTTAAATAGTATTTTAACATGATTAAGAAACCCTTAATAGTAAATAGATTTAATATCCAATAAAGGGTTCTAAATTTTTTTTAGTATAAACTTGATTTCACTTCTCAGACATACTTCCATTTCAATGCACAAGTAGGGCTTTATCAATAACCTTTATAGGTGCTCTGGATAGGGTGAACTGGAAAAGTCATAAGGTGCATGTTTACCATGTTATTTCTTAACTGCCATGGACTCTTTTGTAAAATGCTTGAATTTATATTAACAAATCCAAATTCCAAAATAATTTAGTAAAGAAAAAATTACTTTATTTGTTGTTGTTGAAATCAGCAATCAATTTTACTGAGGAGAGCAGGGTTAATAGCCAAATCCCAGCAACACCGAAGAAAAGCTGGAAGAAGTATTTCTTTTTTAATATTGTTCTGTTGCAATAGTTTACATTGTTAACTATAGTGGTGTTTAAAACTTCCCCAAACTACTATATAATGTATAAGAGTACTGTAATATATTCAATTGATATATTTTCACACAAAGAAAATCATGTGGGATTGAAGCCTAGGTTACTAATACTTGATACAAAGCAAATAGTTTGGATAGTTTGCTTTGCAATTTGTGGGATAAAACTCTGAATTTACTGAAGGGGGTTCTTATAAAATATCAAGGAAGAAAACATGTCAAACAAATCATTCTTAAAAATTATGATTATGGCTCTTTAAATTTAAGTACTGGAAGACAAAATAAATATTTCACACTCTGAGTTAAAATTATATCATTATGGATTATGGTGGCTTTTTGTCTCAATGGGTGATAGAAGCATATTTATAATGTATAAGAAACTTGCTGAAAAGTTACTTCAGCTGTACACATACTGCAGATGTTTTATATTAGTGTGTAGCAGTGAGAGATCATTTAGCACAATCATGGCTTATTTTATTGCTTTTTATGCTTTTGGCTAACTCTTCACCTGCACTGAAGATAGGCAGCACTTCCCACAGCAATGATTTTTTCCTCTGTTTGACTCTTTTCTGAATATAAAGTTCCCCAGGCAAAGCTCAAACAACAGCTACAGCAGAGCATGACATCTAACTACCTTGAGGATTTCCTGTCCCTGTGATAATTCATGGCAGAATATGTCACAAATTTAATTCATATACAGCCAAGTATTCCTTAATTTCTTTCATCGACGTATGTCTCTGAACAAAAATGTGGTTAAATAATAAACAAAATGACAACAGTACTACAAAACTGGACTTAAGGAGAGCTAACTTTCTCCTCTTCAAAGATTTACTTGTAGGAATTAGGTTAGAGCTCTCGAAGGTAGAGGGGGCCAAGAGTGTTTGGCAATTGTCGAAAATTTCTTCCTCCAGGCTCAAGATCAATGCATACCTAGGAGTAAGAAATTGTGCACAGGAGCCAAGAGGCCTACATGGATGAGTAAGGAGCTTCTGGAACAATTCAAATCAAAGAAGTTTATGGAAGCTGGAAAAAAGGATTGTCCATTTGGGAAGAATGTAGGAATTCTGTCAGAGTATATAGGGATGCAACGAATAATGCTAAGGTCCACTTGGAATTAGGTCTGGCAAAGGTTGTCAAGGACAACAGGAAGGGCTTCTTCAAGTACATCAGCAGCAAAAGGAAGACAAGGAAAATGTAGGTCCACTGCTGAATGAGACAGCTGTCCTCATGATGGAGGATGCAGAAGAGGGAGTTTCTCAATGCCTTCTTTACTTCAGTCTTTATTGCTAAGGCTGGACCTCAGGAATCCCAGACCCTGGAGGAAAGAAAGAAAGTCTGGTGAAAGGAAGACTTTGGTTTGGTTGAGGAAGATTGGGTTACAGATCCTCTTGACAACCTTGACACTCACAGATCCATGGACCTTGACTGGATGCACTCACAAGTGATGGAGATGGCAGATGTGATTTCTAAAGTGTCCTCTATTATCTTTGAAAGATCATGGAGAAAAGGAGAGGTATCTGAGGACTGGAGAAAAGATGCTATCCCTCCAGTCTTGAAAGAGAGCAGGAAGGAGGATCCAGAAAACTACAGGTTAGTCAGCCCACATTCATACCCAGAAAGGTGATAGGGCAGCTCTAACAGGTGTCATCTCCAAGCATCTGGAGTAAGAGAAGGTTATTGGGAGTAGTCAGCATGGATTCTCTAAAGGGAAATAATGTTTGGCCAATCTGATAGCTTTTTGTGATGGTAAAACCGGCTGGAAAGTTGAGGGGAGAACAGCAGACGTTGTCTACGTCAACTTCAGCAAGGCTGTTGACGTTGTCTTCCGCAACATCCTCATAGCTTAGGAAACGTGGGTTAAATGTGTGGACAGTGAAGTAGATTGAAAACTGACTGAATGGCAGAGCTTGGAGGGTTGTCACTGACAGTGTAGTGTCTAGTTGGAAGTTTGTGGCCAGCAGTGTTACCCAAGGATCAGTTCTGTGCCTATCCTTGTTCATCAATGACCTGGATGAGGGAAAGGAGTGTACCCTTAGCAAGTTTGTTGATTGTACAAAACTCAGAGTATCAATTGATACACGAGAAAGCTGTGCTGCCATTCAACGAGACCTGGACAGGATGGGGAGTTGGGTGGATAGGAATCTAATGGAGTTCAATAAAGGAAAGTAGAGGGTTTGGCACTATGGGAGAAATAACTCCATGAACCAACAGAGGTTAGGTGTTGACTGGCTGAAAAGCAGCTCTGTGGAGAAGGACCTGGAAGTTCTGATGGACAGTATGTTAACCATGAGCCAGCAATATGCTTTCAAGGCCAAGAAGTTCAATTTGTATCCTGGGGTGTGTTAGGTGTGGCTGGCAGGTTGGGAAGTTATCCTTAATGAGGCCACATCTACAGTACTGTGTCTATCTCTGGGCTCCCCAGCTCAATAAAGAGAAGGAACTACTGGAGGGAGTCCAGTAGAGGGCCATGAAGATGATTAGGGGACAGTAATATATCTTTCATGAGGAAACGCTGAAAGTCCTGAGTTAGTTTAGCCTGCAGCAGGGAAGACTAAGAAAGGATCTTATCAATAATTATAAATATCTACAGGGTGGGTGCCAAGAGGAAGGGCCCAGACCCATTCCAATGGTGCACAGTGATAAGAGGCAATGAGCACAAACAGGAACACAGCAAGTTCCACCTGAATATGAGGAAATACTTCTTCACTATGAGGGTAACGGAGAAGTGGAACAGGGAACCCAGAGAAGCTATGGAGTTTTGTTCTCTGGAGGTATTAATGACCTGCCTGAACACATTCCTGAAAAACATGCTGTAGGTTAACCTATTTTAACAGGAGTGTTGAACTGGATGTTAATACAAGGTCCTTTCCAACCTTGACAATTCTGTAATAGAATTCTGTGACAGAACTGTTAGTATCCAATGATTACGAATGTGTGGCACATAATAAATAATACATATAAATTTAAAAATTTCTTCAACAATTTTTTGAAATCTCTTTTTTTGAAAAATAATCTGAAACAAAAGAACACCATATTTTTTCTGTGTTGAGTTGAGTTCTTCCACTGTTTTTGTCTTATCTCAGAGAACAATCATGTTCTGAAACAATTATACTCTAACCTGGGACTGCAGAATTCAATATGAATTTTTTTAGTCTTCTCTTTTACATAATTTAAAATGGTCATGATGAAAACAGTGGTGGACTTTATTCAAATAATGTCCATATATGTTTCAATGTAATCCTCTGTCTACTGTTGAAGGGTTGCATAATCTGGTATAAATATTGTAGTACTTCACATTGTGAAAAAATGTTAGTTTGGTGAAGCTTCATTGTTAAAGCTAGGAATTTAAAAGTACAGCTTGTATGTATCAAATATTAAACAAAATCAGAATAGTGTCTAAGGAGTCAATAGCCCTGTCTATTGTACAAATGTGATTGTAGAAGATATCCATGGACCTAGGAATAGAATTTGACTAAGCATTCCCTAATAATTTTATTTCTGTACTTTTCTCCCCCAAGCTTTATTTGTTCTACATTCTAGGCTCATCAGGAAGAGGTATATGCCTTTAAATAAAAAACAGTTAACAATTCTACAAAATCTACCGTGTTTTGTAATAGATGCTAATGAGGTATGCAATAAGTGGTCTGTTATAGGAGAGCACCCTTAGATATGTCAGCAGTGGGTGAAAGGAGATATGAAAAAACTGATAGTGACTAGATACATCCCCTCATATCCTAGAATTAATCACTACTGGGGCAGGTGTGATATGAATGTGGAATGGTGTCTCTGAAGCATTAACAAAATGACTACATCTTCAAGTACGTATTGCAGTGTTGTGGTAGCAGCAGTATAGGTTTTACCTTAAGTCATAGCTAAACTGTTAACATTTGGTGAACAGCACGTGGCATTACAGTATTCAATTTGTCCCAAAATTTCTTCCAGTAGTGAGATGAGTTTCAGGAATAACTGGGCCAGGAGATTGTTGTGCTGGACTTTCATTTCTTGAGACCTGAAAAGAACGAACTCACACCTGCAAGAATTCTATGACGCTTTTATTATATTAAAGAAGGCAAGTTTTAACTTTACATTAGGAAATTCCTAAAGAGTTCACAATCTCTATTATTCGTTCTTCCAGGTGAGAAGGTAGGTCTATCCAAAGGAGACATTCTCAGAGCATTAATTTCTCTAAAACCACTACTATATGCTAATTATTTTCTGTCTCACTGTTTCTACTAGAAAAAGGATGAATCAAATAATTCTTATTGAAATCAATATGAAGAACTTGGTTAGCAGCAATTATTAAAACTAGACTTCTTATCCATTTATATGGTACGTTTTAACTGAAGGATTCACAGGGGTATATTTATATATTGATAAGGAAGTGTATATTCATCAGTAAGGCTGCTTATTTATTTCCAGGAAGTTGTAGGTATATATAAAAGTGGATTTGGACAAGGACTGTTTTTTATCGTCATAGAGTTGTGCATTTCATGAAGGCTTCTGTAAATATGCATAGTACTGGCATCCATTGGAAGAAGAAACCAAAGATTTTTGTAAACTATTTAATGAAAAAAGTGGGAAACCCCAGAGAATGTAATACATTAATCATTATAAATTACTATGTAGATTCACAGAATAATTAGTGTTTACTTTGAATGATGTATGTGTACTTTCTTTTCTGGTTCACAAATCTCACTGAAAATATTTCTCAAAAAATCAAAAGTACAAAACTGGTATTTTTGCTTGTGCTCAATGAAACAACAAGTTACAGAAACTTACAGTGAGTGCAATTTTTAATGTAGAGAAAATTAAAGTGACTCACTGAATGCAGACTAGGCTCTATCATTCTTTATTCATGCTCCCAGATGTAAAAACATACTTTAAGAGCAAGAAGTGAATGTTCTGATCTAAAAGTGAATGAGAAATCTAAAATCTCACTGTAGATATGCTAGTAAAAATTATATCCCAAGTTATTAACTACATTTTTGACCTTGTGATATTAGTTTTATTTCCTAATCCTTGTTGGAATATTTATTTAAATAATATTAACCAGAGGATAAATGTGGTATTTTAATCAAAATTGGTGTAATCAATTCAAAGCTTAAACTGAATATTAAAAACCTGAGAAGTACTTTGTGTGTGAATACAGTCTACTGGTATTAATCATATCTTCTTTTAGGAATCTCAGATACTAAATGTATGAAAACTGAACCATAACCGCTTTTCCCTCCTCTACTAACTATGCTGAACTTTGTTTACTAAAAGAAGCATGTTTGTCAGACTCATAAATTTATGCTATTGTTCCAATAGGTTTCTAAATTGTCATCTTTATTTTTTCTACAATCTGAAAATTTTCTGTGATATTTTTTTTTTTTGCTCATCCAAAATTTTGCTGTAAAAATAGACAAAAAGCCTGGGAAAATAAGAAAAAAACCAATTAGTAATGTCGTAAGTGCCACAGAATTTTATCACAGGAAACTAGAAAAAAAATAACATAAGCTCTCAAAACATTTGTTTGAAGACATGCTGGAAAAGGTTAATCTGATTAACTTTTCAAAAGATGGAGGAGATTAGTATTTGCCTCACAAAATTTTCAGCCAGCTTACTATGACAGTGAATTATACAGAGAAGACCAATGATAATTAAAAAAAAAACAAAGAAAAGAGAAGGTGACCTGGGTAATTCATGTAAATCCTAGCCTGCTGCAGTTCTGCAGTCAAAAGACTGCAATGCAATTTTGTCAAACTGCAAATTCATTTTTCTGCTTCAGAGTGTTTTTCTTTAAGGAATGTGTTTGGAAAGGACTTAGTAAGTTTCAGTTAAGATGTGCCAGTGTGAAGAGTTTCATTGACTTGCATATCATAGAATCATAGAGTGACCTGAGTTGGAAGAGACCAACAGGGATTGTTCAACCCAGCTTCTATCCCTGCATGGGACGATCTCAACATTCATACCGTCTGTCTGAGGGTATTCTACAAATGCTTCTTGAGTATTTTTACCCTTGGCACCTGCTTCCCTGGGGAGCTGTTCTAGTGCTCCACCACCCACTGGGTGAAGAACCTCTTTCTAAACCTCCCCTGGCACATCTTCCTGCTATTCACTCGAGTCCTATCATTGGTCACCTGAGAGATCAGAGCCTGCTGCTCCTCCTTCCCTTGTGAGGAAACAGTAACAGTTATGAGGTCCCCCCTCAGTCTCCACTTCTCCAGGCTAAACAGACTGTGTGACTTCAGCTGCTCCTCATATGATTTCTCCTCTAGACCCTTCACTAGCTTTGTGGTCCTCCTCTGGACACTCTCCAGTAGTTTGATGTTCTTTTTATACTGTAGTGCCACAAACTGCATCCAGTACTAGAGGAGGGACTGCACCTCTGCAGAGTAGAAAGGGACAATTATCTCCCTCGACTGACTGAAAATGCTGTGCTTTATGCACCCCAGGACACAGTTGGCCCTCTTGGCTGCCAGGGCACAATGTCGGCTCATGTTCAACTTGATTGACCAGGACCTCTAGGTCCTGCTCTCCAGCCTCTCAGACCCTAGTCTGTACATGTATCCAGGGTTGCCATGTCTCAGGTGCAAAACCCAGCACTTGCTGTTGTTAAACCTCGTGCGGTTAAACCTCATGCTCAACTCTCCAGTCTACCAAGATCCCTCTGCTGGGCCTCTTTGCCCCCAAGAGTGTCAACTGCTCCCTCCAACTTCGTGTCATCTACAAACATAGTAAACCCTTGAGTACTGCATCCAGGTGGTTTATGAAGACATTAAATAATACTGGCTCCAGGATCGATCTCTGCGGATCTCTGCTTGTGACTGGGTGCCAACTTGATGTAACCCCGTTCGCTATGACCCTTTAAGCCTGATCCATCAGCCAATTCCTCACTCACTGCATTATCAGTTTATCCAGCTGAGTGCTGGACATATTTTTAAGAGGATACTATGAGAGACAGTATCAAAAGCCCTGTTGAAATCCAGAAAGATTATATCAGCTGTTTTTCCTTGGCAAGGTGTCAGTTGATGTAATTTTTCTGGACTTGAGCAAGGCCTTTGATACTGTCTCTCATAGTATCCTCATAAATAAAATAATTCTAAGTGGACAGTAGTAAAAGATCTAGGTTTGATCATAGGCTCTGGCTGTTGGACACAAGCATCTGAGAGGGTTTTGCTGCTGCCGCATATTCAAAATAGAAAACCAAACTAACAAAGGAAGGAAAAAAAAGATGGAATCTTTCGAAGGGTTTTGCTGTCAGGGAAAGGTCAACTAATACTGAAGTTCTATATGTAAAGTGGAGGCAGATATTAGCACTGCTTGAAATAATTTCCTAAAGGTAAGATTTAAAGTAAAAAAATCAGCTTCTAGTCATAAGAATAATAAATATATAAATTGGTATCTTTAAAGAAATAGGCTTGGAAAAGACAGTAGAGATATAAACGGTTGTCTGAAGTGAAAATAGCTGTAGTATGTTCTCTAGCACATTTAAAACCCACTAGCTAGAAGACCAGATATGGAAAACCTAGGAAGCAGTATGTGCTCCTAAATAATGAATTCTATCCTTGGAAAGCTCATTGACATTGCTGCAGTGATAGTGCAATAATGACTGAGGAAAATGTACATAAAGTTATTCTAAGCACTTTCCTTTTTTTTTTTTTTTGTTAAAAAAACATATTTTCCGGGTAAGCAATATATGTTCTCATTGTTTTCCAAAGTTTATATCTACCTCTTCAGTAACGAAACCGTGTCCTCTTTAAAGATATATATGGACTTTCAGGCAACAGAAACCTACTTCAAACAAAGTTGGTTTTATTGCTTTGTTTTTCCTAATTTTATTATTTCAATATCTCATTCAGTGCTTGTATTATTTGTTTTTGCTTTGTATTCCTGCCATTTTATTTAATTTGTTGCATTTTTGTTTCCTTCATTTATTTTCTTCTGATATCCCTTCAATTCCGTTTTTTCTTTTTATTCTTCGGTACTAATTTATTCATATTGTGAGCCAGAAAAAGAAAAGAGGACACATACACATTAAAAATATCTACGGTTTTCTCACCCTTATTCTTTTCTTCCTTGTCTTATTATTTTTAAGATACCTTAACTGCTTTTTTTTCTCTCTCTCCTCTTTCCCTTATTATAGAATCAGTGCATATACCAGAAGTACTTCTGTATACCTATATAATGATAATTCTAGGAATAAGAGCTCAGCTCTGGTCTTGCAAATTTCTGGCTGCATAACTGAATTAATTTGACTCCTAGATAGGGTATAAATTGGGGCATGGGGCAAGTAAGGAAGGATGCTAGACCTGGACAACCTCTGGACAAATTACATCATTTCGGTAGATTCCAGATGCCTTTTCTGACTCCATTTAGGTTTTGTGTTTGTATGTGTAGGAACTCTAAGTAATATGATTCATGCTATGAGAAGCTTGTAGTGGAGGAACAGGATGAAAAATGCCCAATTCATACACAAAATGCCCATTTCATAAGAGACGGCCTTCCTTGGTCTTTTACTGTGTCCTAGCCCCATTATATACCTGCCTGACTTCATGAGTTGTCTGTAGCATTTGCCACAAAACTTCTTTTTACCTTTTTTTTCCCCTCTCCATTTGTCTTTGAGCACTTTTCTGTTTTTTGTCTTGTGTTCTGTATAGTGACTGTTTTATGTGTTTTCTCTTGCTTGTCATTTCCCTGCAATTGTTCGTGGTATTCTTTATGATTTCTTTCCTTTCACATCTCTTGCTTTTTTATTCAGAAAATACTTTGTGTTTCCTAACAAAAAAAAAAAAAAAATCGACAAATGAACAACCAAATCAATCAAATCAAAACAAAAAGGTCCTCTTTGAGGTACGTTTAACATTATCATGCACAGGAACTGGGTAATATCCCTTCAAATAGTTAACAATGCTATTCAATACTTGTGCCATGCATTATATAGAAGTCTTTATATTTTAAGGTTCTAATAGATTTTTTTTTTTGTTTACAGTTTCTGATGCAATTCCTTTTCTTTTAATTCATGTATCCACTGGTTGAAATCAGATTAAAAAAAAAATAACTGGTTAAAGTTAGGTGAGAAAGGATAAATTGTTCTGTTAATCTGTGTGCTTAGATCAAAATTGATTTTTAAGGTGCTATGTTTTGTTTAAGTCTTATTTGATTTATCACTGTGGAATCAAACTCCTAGTGTTTAATATCTTTCTTTTTTGTGAAATACTTTATTTTTTTCTTATTTAAGGCTGCCACACATATTATTCATCTCCTGTAACTTAAAAGAAATGCACATGCAAAGGAAAAGTTTGAGTTAAGTAGTGCAGATTAGAGCATGTGAAATAGACTAAGTTATCATCTAAATAGACTAATTTGTCACTGCAAAGAGCTTGCTAAAGACTTTTGTTAAATATGTAGCTTTATAATGTCACAGTCATATTCTGCAACTGTTGCACTTAAGCCTGTTTAGACAGTATTTGTCCCTATACTTGTATCACACTGCCACGATTGTTTATTAGTTTGCACAGAGAATATGATCAGGGTAAGTTCCAACTGAGAAACTATGGCACAAAATTGATTAAATTTGTCTGGTTTTTTCTGGTTTTTTTTGTATGATAGAACAAACATAATTGTACAGCCACTATGCAAGGACAAATAGAGAGCAAAAAATGAAACCCAAACCAAGAGGAAAATATATGTAAATACTGAAATTGCTATAACCTTATTCTATATTTAATTTTCCTCTGATTATGTGATGTATGGCTGGTACCTCCTTCAACATGAAGCAGGGGAGCTTGAACTGTTCTAACGTTCTTCAAAGCAGCTAATTATTTTTAAGGAGCTCTACCGATTTTCTGATGCAATTCATCCTTGTATCAGCTTTGAACGAAGTGGCTAGTGAACCACCACAGTAACTAAAGCTCAGCATTTTATCATTAGTTGAAGCTTTACGCAAGGATTATTTTAAAATGCAAAGTTACAGAACCATGTATATGCTACTCATATACATAGGTCTAGACATCATATCAATGAATAGCTGAAATAGTACTAAAGTGTTTTTTTTGTGCCTACTTCTGAAGATTGTATGTATGTAATTGTATGTAATTAAAGCTTTGAGACGTACTGCTGGCGGTCTGTGACATAATTTCAAATAAGTATGCATGTTAAGGACACATTTTGACAGTAATCATTAACAAAATTGGATAAACTGGGCAATACACTCTTGATACTGTTCAACACACACCATAGTTACCTTGATAATGAAAGCTTAGTCTATGAAAATCCCAGAACCTGAGAGTTCTTGTTTTTCTTGAGAGAGGGAAAGGGAAGAAAAGAGATGTATGGGGGTTTATGCATCTTTTATCCTAAAGAGCATTAAAACAATGATAAAAATTGGATTAACAAATGTAAAAACAAACAGAGGATTTTTTCCCTTCTGCGTTTTCTCAATATTTTAATGGTTGGATAAGTATTTGGAATTAAGTGAACATGTTTTCCAGTGCTGCTAACTGACAAGGAAATCATGAGTTTCTAAGAAAGGTGATCAGTTTCTAGGTATTAGGGTGAAAGCTACGGAAGTATTGCCCTACATACATTTTTAGAATGCATCTGATTTGAGTGATTTCATTTGTGTGCTATGAAAAATCCCACAACAACAAAACATACTTTTCCTGAGGAAAGTTTTGAAGTAGCTGTAAAATGCTTTGTCTCATATTTGTGTATAGAGTATTTGATTTAAAGAAAACATTTTGAACTTAGAACTACTGATACAAATTTCAAAGTAAAAGACAGAAACAGTTGGTTCCGAAGAAAATAGTGAGGTTGCTTCTGTAGTCCACGAACAATGTCATTGGCATATGTGTCATTATCTGTGTATCTGACAAAACATTTTGTCTCCTTTTATAGGCAAACCACATTACTTTGCAATGTGAACAGAATTCATCTTGAGCACTCAATCTTGTAATTTTTAAACACTACAATAAGAAACGAAGTAGCATAAAACAAAACCATTTTATTTTGTTGCAATATTGAACAAAATTGCAAACATGAATCTCTTTAAATCAATTAGCTCTGACTTTCTGCTGAACTACATTTCATAAAAGAAACAGTCAAATACATGGAAATGGCCTACTTAATTCCTCTATTGTTTGCACGATCAGCAATAAGTTAGTAGGGGAGCATATTTATTTTAAATGAGAAACAGCGTTTCCCCGGCCCCCCACAGGATAGTAAAATTCACAGAAATTCTTCGCAGCTGTGAACCAAAGAACTAGTTAGATGTTTTCAAGATTATTTCAGTAATTCAGCACTAAGTGAGATGTCTAACTCCAGCATGTCTTCTTTACTCTCCTATGCTCCCACCTAACATTCACCCTGTGCCACTCTGTAACCACAAAGCAGAAGTCAATGCTTTAATTAAATGAATTAAATCACACTGTAACCAAAACCCCAAAATAATAGGGCTGCTGACCGTTAATATGTCAGTGTAAGCTAAAGCCTAGTACTATGTAATTCTGCCTATCTGAGATGGAATCATACAGTATATTCTAGCAAAACGGTAACTCCAGACTGAAATATTGCACAAACTAAGACCTTTCTCCATAAGCAGTTCTGCTGTTGATTTGCACAGTGTATCAGTCACCAAAATTATTTCACTACCCTTTTCATTTGTCACTCTATAAATACTTATCCGTTGCATATTAAATACCAGATAACTCACTTACCTGTTACATAAAGTTCAGTGGTTGAAAAAATAGATGTTCAACCTACTTTTAAGAATCTTGTAGATTCAATAAATTGAAGTATTAAAACTTTATGTAAACTTTATATTTAAGAATTAGTGACAGAATCTTTAACCTCTCAATACACATTTGTGGAGCAAGTAAGCAGCTTTTTTTTCAACTGCTGAAACCCAGATGTAAAAGTAATTTAGATTTCTCCTAGCCCTTAACTGAAGCAATATTTGTGCTTTTATCTTGCTAAGGTTTAAGACACTTTATTTTCTTAACTTTTACTTTCTGTGGAGTTATGTTAGCTGCTACAATTGCAGACATTTACTAGAATATTGATACTTCCAGGGAAATAATAATTAACCACATTCCCATAGAAATGATTTATTAAACATGTTCCAGGTGTCCACGTCAAGATAATAGTAGCCTGAGAGTTCTGCAGGGAAAGAGAAGAGTCCAGGGGTAACCTTCTGCTGGATGCAGCTGGTTACCTGAAGCCAAAGCTGAACCCATCATCAAAGCTAACGATACATCTATGAAAACATATTTTAAATAGGGCAGAAAATACTATATAGAGAGAAGAGAAGGGAACAAAAAGAAAAAGAAAGTGTAAAGGGAACAGAAAAGTCAGAGCAAGTAGAGGAGGTGATCCATAGTGGAGCAGATCTCTGCACTGCAACCCATGGAAGAACAACACAGCAGCAGATCCATGTTTCTGAAAGAACTGCAGACCATAGATAGCCCATCCTATATCAGAGGAAAAGTGTGAGTGAAGTAATGTCAAAAAGGTGGGAAGGTAGTGTTGTCTAGACTGACACAATGATGATGAGCCTGGGAAAAAAAGAGAGCAAAGGTGTTTTATCTTTTACTTTTCTGCTATCCAAATCTCTTCTAACTGACAATAAATTATTTTTTCCCAAGTTGAATCTGTTTTACCTCTAACAGTTGTTGGCAAGTAATCTTCCTGTCTTTATCTTGACATACGAGTGTTCTCATTGGTTTTCTTCCTGTTTCATTCCCCATTCCACTCTGTGTTTGAGTGTCTGCATGCGTAGTGACTGAGTGCCTGGTTGGGAGTTTGGCTATTACCTAAGGCTACCGCAATAACTGTATTTCTATAGGTTAAAACCACACAAACAAACAAACAAACTCCACTCACATGCAGTTATATTTAAAACAAGAAAAAATATGAAATTTTTCTTTGTGGTGTCTTCTTAATTACTATTAGGGCATAGATTTCCTAAAACATCTCAAAGAATTTAATTTTTTTTTCCCCCAGTTAAAGATTTACTGTTACATACGAGCTATACTATAAAGGGACATAGGATCACTTAGATTGTCACTACACAAATTGCTTTGAATGATCCTCAGGACTGGATAAATACACTTCCCATCCTTTGCTTATAGATGGCTATAAGTGTGAATGAAGCAAATGATTAAGTTTACTCATGTTTGGTTTCACAAAGAATGAGAGAAAGAATGCCATAGGTGTATACTGAGGAAAGATAAACATTAAAATTAACTGAAAGATTAATAGAGTAAAAATTAAAGTCAAATATTTTTCAGATATTACTGAGGTGCACACAGCTTTAGTAATCTCAGAACAATTGATACTTCTGTTAAATAATTTATTTTTAGTATACCATGAACACAATCATGCATATCATGTATCATATGTATGATGCACAGAATTAAATTTTAAATTGCTACCACTTAGAATCGTAGAATCACAGAATTAGCTGAGTTGGAAGAAACCTCCAAGATCATTAATCCAACGCTGTCATGATTACTAGATCATGACACTAAGTGCCACATCCAGTCTTATTTTAAAAACCTCCAGGGATGGTGAAACCACCACCTCTCTGAGCAGGCCATTCGAATGCCTGGTTACTTGCTCTGTGAAGAACTTTTTTCTGATATCCAGCCTAAACCTTCCCTGGCAGAGTCTAAGCTCGTGCCCTCTTGTTCTGTTGCTGGTTGACTGGGAGAAGAGACCAACCCCCACCTGACTACAACCTCCTTTAAGAGAGTTGTAAAGAGCGATGAGGTCACCCTTGAGCCTCCTCTTCTCTCAGCCTCTCATCATATGACTTGTGCTCAAGTCCCTTCACCAGTTTTGTTGCTCTTCTCTGGACCTGCTCCAGCACCTCAATATCTTTCTTGAACTGAGGGGCCCAGAACTGAACACAATACTCAAGGTGTGGCCTCACCAATGTTGAGTACAGGGAAAGGATCGCTTTCCTTGTCCTGCTGGCCACACTGTTCTTGATACAGGCCAGGATGCCATTGGCCTTCTTGGCCACCTGGGCACACTGCTGGCTAATGTTTAGCCTCCTGTCAATCAGTACCCCCAGGTCCCTTTCCACCTGACTACTCTCCAGCCACTCTGACCCCAGCTTGTAGTGTTGCAAGGGGTTGTTGTGGCCAAAGTGCAGAACCCGGCACTTGGCCTTGTTGAACTTCATCCTGTTGGACTCAGCCCATCTCTCCAGCCTATCAAGGTCCCTCTGCAGAACCCTCCTGCCTTCCATCAGGTTTACACTCCCTGCCAACTTGGTGTTATCTGCAAATTTACTTATGATGGACTCAATCCCCTCATCTAAATCATTGATGAAGATGTTAAACAGAGCTGGACCCAACACTGATCCCTGGGGGACACCACTGGTGACCGGCCGTCAGCCTGATGCAGCCCCGTTCACCAGCACTCTCTGGCCCGGCCATCCAGCCAGTTCTTAACCCAGCTGAGAGTGCATCCATCCAAGCTATGGGCTACCAGTTTATCCAGGAGTATGCCATGGGAGATAGTGTCAAAGGCTTTGCTCAAGTCCAGACAAACTACATCCACAGGCTTCCCTTCATCCACCAGGCAGGTTACCTGATCATAAAATGAAATTAGATTGGTCAGACAGGACCTGCCCTTCATGAAGCTGTGCTGGCTGGGTCGGATCACATGTCCATCCTGAAAGTGCTGTGTGATTACACTCAAGATGATTTGTTCCATAACCTTGCTAGGCACTGAGGTCAGGCTGACAGGCCTATAGTTGCCCGGTTCCTCCTTGCAGCCCATTTGGGAATTGGTGTGACATTTACCAACTTCCAGTCATCCGGGAACTCCCCAGAGAGCCAACTCCCTCATCACGCTAGGAGGATACTATCACCGTAGGATGATAATATCACTTAATAATATTTCATTTCTGCAGTCCTCTCTACTGAGTCTCTCTGATTTTTTTACACACATCTAGCCATCTTGCCTTTTCTAAAAGTCATCTCTTCAAACTGCTTCAACTACGATAAGTAGCTCTTGATGGTACAAGAACTTTACAGCCAAGATAAAGTCCTGTCCCGACTTGTAAACAAGTCTGAATTTCTTTTTTTTTTTTCAGACCCTTTTCTATATCTTACCAGTAATCTTCCTTCCTTTGGAAAAGAAGCAATAGCCATTCCCTTGGAGAGGTGTTTTAGCAAATATTCTTTGACTGCAAGCACTTTGTTTATTGGGTTATGTGAATTAAAATTCCAATAATTTCAAAATGGAAGTCATATATGTTTCTAACGTTAATATTTATTCCTTGCAATCTACTTCTAAACTACATGTTAAAATTTTTTTCTGTTCTTTACATGGGTTACAGTTGAGCCCCCATGTGAGTATATTTATCAAAGTTTTGTAAAGAAATGTTTTATCAAATACTAATAGTTATTTTCAAGTGTTACACAATGAATGCAGTGCTGTTGTCTTTGGTACTCCTTTACCAGAGAATGTTATCCTTCTTTGTGTCTAAAAAATGTAATTCAAATAGAAGTCTGAATCCGACTAAGACTTTTGTAAAGGTGCTTTAAAATTTTTTTCAGTGAAGTTCCTCTCTCAGAATTGTCTGGAGTATGTCCATGATATTCAAAAAAGTTCGGTGGTAGAGGCGTCTGGAGTAGCACTTGAAATACAATATGGTTTAGAGATAACTGCTTCAGAAGAGGAAATCAGTGCAGATACACAGTCAGATTTTCTACAAGTAAAATTTATTAGAGGGGTATAGTACCACCTGATACAGCTGTGCTGAGTTTGATTCAGTACCATACCATTACTCAGTTATTCTGTATCATGACCATTTCTCAGACTACATGTATCTTGACTCTCATTTTCCAAAGGACCATATTTTCAAAGGTTTTTCAGGTTAATAAACTTATAAATAGCTCCAACTAGGATTTACAGAACAGTCATGACCAGTGGTGTCCCCCAGGGATCGGTATTGGGTCCCGTCCTGTTTAATATCTTTATTGACGATTTGGATGAGGGGATTGAGTCCATCATCAGCAAATTTGCAGATGATACCAAGCTGGGAGGAAGAGTTGATCTGCTAGAGGGTAGGATGGCCCTACAGAGGGACCTGGACAGATTGGAGAGCTGGGCTGGTTCTAATGGGATGATGTTTAATAAGTCCAAATGTCGGGTACTTCATTTTGGACACAACAATCCCATGCAGAGATACAGACTGGGGACAGAGTGGCTAGAGAGTAGTCAGGTAGAAAAGGACCTGGGAGTGCTGGTGGACAGGAAGCTCAATATGAGCCAGCAGTGTGCCCAGGTGGCCAAGAAGGCTAATGGAATCCTGGCCTGCATCAGGAATAGTGTAGTAAGCAGGACCAGAGAAGTTATTGTCCCCCTGTACTCGGCACTGGTCAGGCCTCACCTTCAATATTGTGTCCAGTTCTGGGCCCCTCAGTATGGGAAAGATGTTAGGATACTGGAATGTGTTCAGAGGAGGGCAACGAAGATGGTGAGGGGGCTGGAGCACAAGCCCTATGAGGAGCGACTGAGGGAATTGGGGCTGTTTAGCCTGGAGAAGAGGAGGCTCAGAGGAGACCTCATTGCTCTCTACAACTACCTAAAAGGAGGTTGTAGTCAGGCAGGGGTTGGTCTCTTCTCTCAGGTGACCAGTGGCAGAACCAGAGGGCATGGACTTAAGCTTCGTCAGGGAAAGTTTAGACTTGATGTTAGGAAAAAATTCTTCACTGAAAGGGTGATTGGCCATTGGAATGGGCTGCCCAGGAAGGTGGTGGAGTCACCTACCCTGGAGGTGTTTAAAGGGAGACTGGATGAGGCACTGAGTGCCATGGTCTAGATGATGGTTGGTGTTAGTGTTAGGTTATAGGTTGGACTTGATGATCTCAGAGGTCCTTTCCAACCTTATGATACTGTGATACTGTGATACTGTGACCAGGATAAAAGCCTTATTATTGCAATGCATCTAAAAGGAACTGTGTTTATAGTTGGCTTTTTTTTTAACTTTTGTCTGCAGAAGATGTTTCCTGGTTTTGTTTGTTTGCTTGCCTGCTTTTAAATCTATGCACTATTTCATTTAAATGAAAAGGAAAAATTTTAGTGCAAAAAAGTTTTGATGGAAAGTTGTTTTCCTTTTTTTAAACTTATTGAATTATTTTTTCATATGTTTCTCCATCTTAAAGTGAAACAATGTATGCATAATATAGATGGGTAAACAGTAAGACTTATTTTCATTGGAATTTGTGTTATGTACTGAACACTTAAGTGAAGAACAATTTATGGGGTTTATTTAAAGAGTAGTGTTTGTGTTTCAACACAGTATAAATGAGACTACATCATATGCATGGGAAAATTTAATTTTAAAGGCAAAGTGTTAAATATTAGTAGTCTTTTTAATTGCATTGTATTTAGTATGTCTCACACAAAATACAATGAATGTTGTTTGCCTTGAAAGTTCCTTAACAAGTCTAGTCTATTACGTATAATCAAGACCTTAGGTATTAAACATAGAATAGCAGAGACTATATTTGATTTGTGCTTTCAACTAACTAAAATGAATTATGAATTGTTGTTATCATCCATAACACTAGAAGAAATGGAGCTCTTAAGCATGTGTTACTTCATCTTTCCTTGATTGTAACGGTGACTAGGACATCAGTAAATACTAATGTAGGGAGGAATAAACTAACTATGCAGTAGGTGGCAGTGGAATGTAGATAGACTACATCATCTTAGGAACACACCTTTGAGACATGCTTATTATTCATTAGGTGTTCTCTGGTTCTGCCTTCCTCAGTCTATTGTGGGATATAGTGGAAAAAAAGGAAAGAATTTATTTTCACTTGCAAGTTATAACATAATTCACAATGCATTAAAGCAATGATCCTTGAATCTGCTGCCCTTGATAGTGATTCCAAAACAATACATGCTGTGCAGCATGAAGGGGAAGCTTCACAGTGCATTTCATTGATAGTGGAGTAACAATGAACTTTGATGTCTATTTGTGCGTGTTATATTATTCATTCATGTGTTCTTGCTGTATTTTTTTTTTAATGGATTTGGAATCACACGCATCACTGTGAGTTTAACTAGCATAACAAGTAGATCTGTTTCCACCCCACCTTCCCTCGGGATAATCCCATCTGTTTGTATTTCCACAGCCGTTTTATCCTATCTTCAAAGGTTCATATTCAAGCTGATGTCCTTCTGGGCAATAGTGTTTGGGTAGTGATGCTTTTAATCAGCCAGTCGGAGCCACTCTCTAATCAGGCTGAGATGTACTTATTGATTACTTGGTCTTCTCTCCCTTCAGGAAGTTTGCCACTTCTTCAGTCTTTTCACTATGCACAGTAGCGTGTACGTACATGCAATAACTTACTGAGTGCTAAAGAATGGTAAGATCATTTTATTAGTCATTCTTCCTGATGTTCCTAAAAGTGTGGGAACTCCTTGTTCTATGCACTGGGTATTCCAAACAACACAATCATTGCACACCCAAAATATCTCTGATCTGGCAGAGATCAGTTATATAAATTGATATTTGTAAATTATCTCTACACCACATTTTGGTTTTGTGGGTTTTTTTCAATGTGTTTAATTTTAAGATGCATTGTAATGGCTGAATATGATGCATAACAATTCAATGCGCCTTATCTCATGGCCAAGTAGAAGGGCTCTCTATAGTCCATAAAATAAGAATCTTAACCACAGCCAGTGTCGTACTTGTTTTGTCACTGTCATTTCTCTTACTTTTTCCTGTTTCTTTACCTGTCTCTGCAGTCAAATCATAGAATCATAGAATCTTCTGGTTGGAAGAGACCTCTAAGATCATCAAGTCCAACTGCACCCATTATCCACTAAACCATGTCTCTCAAAAACTCATCTATCCTTTTTTTTAAAACCTCCAGAGATGGTGATTCAACCACCTCCCTGGACAGCTTGTTCCAGTGCCTAACCATCCTTTCAATGAAGGGTTTTGACAAGAACAAAAAGATAACAGTCATCTCTATCCTAAGATGGCGTCTTCCAATTCCTGCAGCAATCTGAGAGATTTCTTTGGGAGAGGGTAGTATTTTTACTGGCGTTTCTGCTTTTTGAACTATAGGTCATATCTATTGGTGAAACCAAGCTGTTCTTTTGAAAAGATGCTTTCACTTGTCCCTTTGCCAGTGACCCTTTGTTCTCTTTGCTAACAGCCGAGAAAATATCAGTATCACCTCACTTCTTTCATCCTGTCTCTCTGAGTAACTTGACCAGTGTTCCAGAACTTTCACTGCTTAGAGGATTAAGGCCTATCATAGCGGATATAGCCAAATTCCCTTATGTGATTTCCTCTTCTTTTGTTAAGCATCACACAGAGCTTTGTTCCAGTCTAGTAGCCTACGGCAATGAGCTGAAATGTGAGACTGAGGCCGATGAAATGCATAGGGCAAAATGCAAATGCAGGAAATACTGACGTCAAAATTATGGGGAAGTTTATAGATGCCAATATCTAAGTTGCCTGTATAATGCAGGCAGTACTGACAAATAGTTGAGACTACAGTAGTTATAAACTCTTGTAAATACTGGAGATGCTTGATAGTTTTTGCATGCTCTGCCTGCACAAAGTTGTTCAAAAGCAATTGCAAAGCTCTATGAAGGGTTAGGATTTGAGGAAGCTTACCAAACTTTGGCTCATATGATATTCTAGATTTGTCCCATCTCTCCAATTACTTTGGTAGGATTTTTAACAGACTTTTGAAACAGAAAAACATAAGAAGGGGAGTAGTACAGGCTCAACATCAAGGATTCAAAAATCACCAGGTAATTTTGTCCTTCCTAAATGAAGAAAAATAAGTGTGACTTAACAGCTTGAAACTACTCTTGAAAGAAAAAAAACAACTCACAACCAAAGAAAACACCTTCCAAAACCCCCTCAATCAGTCAAAAAAGTACCACTAGCAAAATATTTCAGCTGAATTTATAGTATTTTTTTTCTGAGGCCTAATTGTACACTAAGGCTTTATTTTAGTTTCTTTTCCCATGTACTGTAACTTCGGAAATGAAATGTGTGTCTTGTAAGAATGTAATGGAAACTGCCCAACAAAAGCAATAAATACTCTGACATTTAAAACTGTAGAACTGGTGGCATGAAAAACAGTATACATCTAAGCTTTAACTGAACAAAGAACAATTGCATAATAACAGTGAAATATAACCCTCCAAAACTAATGTGAAATTGGTGTCTTTAAACAATCAGTAATTGCTCTTCTGAGGTACAAAAACGCATGGTTATGTATTTGCAGGAGTATTAAAAGGTCAAAAATATTGAAGCAATGGACAAAGACTCAGATCTTTTTCCTGATATATATACATATATTCACAAAGCATAACATCATTTCAGTTTCAGTTATGTGATGCTGCTATGACATTTGGTGGAATCTCTAACACAAACAAATAAAACTGGGCACGGTCACCCAGTCAGTTGAAAAACCTGACGTAAAAGAAGGCTTTGAAGACCTTGTGTTTGCCTATTACTTTCTACTGTCAACGACTCATTAAGCAATAGGTTTTTCTTTGATTTGTTTTGTTTTTCCCTTCTCTTTTTCCATGACTCCAGTCAGCACTAACAAACTACTTTTCAGGGAAGAAGTGATCTTACCTCCAGCAACACATATATTTTGGAAAAAATATAGCCCTTCTATAGTAGATTCTGATCAAACTGTTTACAGTATTGTGGATTTTTAATCACCTAAAATCTCTTGAATTATATAGGAAAAGAAATGGTATGCTTATTGTCTTACAACAGTTCAGATATTAAAGAGTAGAAGTGAGCAAATCCAATGCATAAATACTTTCTTTTAAAGCAAAATATCACTTCATTCTGCTCTTTTTTTTTTTAATCTGATGAAGAGATGCTGACCTTCAAAAAGTGTGAAGTGTTCTCAATTCATGCTAATTTTGTCTGGTGTTTTCAGTATCTCAAGAAAGCATCACAACTTTACCACTGCAGTTACTCCTATGTTCTTGATAATATGTCTGGTAAATTTTCTAGTACATAGCTACATACATCCCTATAGTAATGCCAATCTCTGTTTATTTAACTTAGGTTTAGTTTTCAGCTGTTAAATAAGCTTTTTGGCGTCTACTGCTGTCAATAACTTAAAAAATATAATATTTATTTTAATATTATTTCTGTTCTATAAGAATTAGATGAAAAATTCTACTGAAGACTGTGTCAAATGTTAATGTAGAAGAATTCAGATAACTGAGCAATTTTAAATAAGATTTATTTCAAAATAAAATATTTAATTTCAAATTGTTTTGACTTTTTTAACCCATATTTTGCATTTGGCTATTGCGTATTATCTTATGTCATCTTGCAATTAGTACATAGAATTCCTGTGAATTCATTTTCATTTTTTGATCTCTTAGTTTGTGTTGATACTGTGGTTTTTGTCTGTTGGCAGATGAAACAAGCCACGTCCCCATGCATTGAGAACTTTTTTGAAGGTTTTTCCTTGTCCTATGTCTTACAATGTATCGTTTTATTTGAACTTTGCTCTATAGTGATTCTGGACAGTGAGAGACAGTAATTGATTTTTTCCTAACATCCTTGAAAGCCCGGCTATTTTTCCCCCTCTCTCTTTCTCTGAAGATGGAAAGTACAAAAGATTTTTTTTTTTTTTGAGTAAAAGGAGGGATAAATACTAGTATTCTTATACATCTTCCTTTTCTGGAAGTAACATTTATACATCCATACTTACAGCCTACTACAATATCATCATCAGTGGACAGAAGGATATAGTTTCTCTGAAGAAATATTCTTTTTTTAAGCATTAAAAGAAGCACATTTAAAATGTATGCTAAAGTACCAGTTACAATTTTTTTTAAAAAAGGTTTAAGATAGCAGGAAGATATTGCAAATAATAATTTTAATATTAAAATCATAGTCTAATTAAAAATATAATTTTTTTATTATGTGTCTCTGAAACCAAATAAACAGAATCATTACTTACTTAGTTACCTTAGAGCAAGATACTTGGAGAAGAGTCATGTTTTTTCTTTCTCTTAAAATAAAGTGGAAACTTTCTAGTTCTATTTTATATTTGTAAAGGTTTTGTTTGTTTAATTACCTACAGGGGAAAAATATTGTTCTTAAACACACACTAATGTTAATAGTTTAGAACAGTAAAATCAGTGATTTTTAAACATAAATCCAAGATAAAAGGTTCTTTGTTCGTTTATATCCATGTGTGGGCATATAGGTGGCTCTGTATGGGTATGTGAAAATCTTGCTGCCCAATGCATGCAGCTTGGCACTGCCACCAGGTAGAAACAAGGTACTGGTCCAGATAAAAGAAGGTGGAGGACCGGATTTGGCCCGTGGGCTGTGAGTGTGCTGCCTATGCACTAATGTGTTTGACACACTCAGATTGTTAGTTCTTTACCTGTCATCGTTTCTGCTAGCTGCAGGTCAGCATGCATTTTAGTTTTTATTGTTATAATTTCATCTTCTATATTACACGGAGGCTTCATATACTACAGAATTTACTTTTGTTTGAAGAGTTATTTATTCAACTTAATTTAATTTAATTATTTTCAGTCCACATTTACTTGAAAGCTGTGACTGTTGGCAGATCCTTAAAAGGCAGACCTGATCAAGGATTTTGTTTTCGTGATTTGATTCTGAATTCAGAGTCTCCTAGATTTCAAGGTTGAATGGCTAGAGTCTATATGTGCCACCCTCATATGATTGAGCGAGGTTATTATTACAGTCTGGCAGGCTCCAAGACTCCATTCAGAATCTCTGTGCTTGTTAGATTTGAAGATTACATATATCAAAGATCTCTCCTGGAAAAAAAGTGCAGAACTAATGTAAAATATTGATGGTTAATCTAATTATCATGCATTTCAGAGCATGCCTAGCCCAGCCTAGGAGAGCTGTGCCTTGCTGTGGAGTCTACTGCCAAACATAAATTTCTTCTTAGGCGGACTCTTAGCTTCAGAATTCCCAACATCTTTATTAAGTGAATTTTCAGAAAGACATCAAAAAGAAAAGTTACGATATCTATGAAGATATTGTAGACTCCATTCAGAGTCCTGCATAAAGCAGATTTGTTTTGAATGTTGACTATTTTTATCTTAGGGAATCATTCAGGATTTTTATCTAGGAAATAAATTAGTTGTTCAATGAAGCGTTCAAATAATGAAGGTAAAAGACCTCTTTATTATTTGCTCTGTAGTTCAGATACTTTTGCAGAGTGAAGTTGCTAATTTGAAATGCTTATAGAATTATCTTATTGTATAATGTCCTTTTATTAATGATTTAAACACATGCCCAATCATGCTGAAATTCATTAAAGGTTTCTGATGTTTCAGTTGTTTTTCTAAATACTCAGCAGTTGTTCTAATATTTGAAAATAAGGAATAGTATGAAGGTAAAAATCAGAACAAACCAGGATAAAAGTTTTTATTCAAGTGAAAAAAAGAACTAACAAATAACAAAGAAACCCCAAAACCAGTACTTCGTTTCTTTCTATTTATTGTTTGAGGACCAGAGTGTCTCAGGCACAGAGTTCAATGTTGGGACCCTGACCATATCATATCACATTTGGAGAAGGAGGATGGCCCTGCTTCTGTCCCCTTCACAGGCATGGGAAGAAAACAACACAGGAAAACCCAGCCATTGGGTTTAAATAGAAATTACTGCCTCCAGCTCCTCCTCCTCTCCAAACATATCCTTGGCTTCTAGTTAGATATGCTGTAGAAGGAGAAAAGTATAGGCAGTCTTTTGCCCCTGGCTTTTTCTCTTCTCTGCTTCTTGTGTGCTTCGGGGAGCAGTAATAACACCTTAAAGGCTTCCCCTATACCATAAAATCAGGAACTACTTAATGCATTCGTGAAGTCTGCAGTTCTCCATATCAGGGATGTTTTGTATAATTGAAAGTCTCAGGATTGCAAAGCCCTGCCTGAGCCCTGCCAAAATATCAGTGAACCCTAGCTTAGCTTTCATGAAGACGCCTTAGGCAGAAGGTCCATATATCTGGCCAGACCTCATTCACCTTTCATCTCTGTGTGGGTTCATTGTACATAATTGTGATGTGGCCCAAAAGATTAACAAGGAGTGCTTTTTTGTAGTAGTTCCTTTCTCAAAAATGGTGCCTGTCTTCTTGCACGTTTTGGACAGATCAGTATTGGAACTATTTGCGTCTTTTTTGTGTAGGCAGTAAGGTGATGCATGTGATGCAGTGGTACTAAATGTAACAATAGAGTAAAAACTTATTTAATCCATTTAAAATCCATTTTAAAAAAATATTTTTTTGAAGTTTTACAGTTTCAATGCTGATAGTTTGCATACCAAAAGATGGCAGTAACATATCTGTAACTGATACATATTTACTTTTCTTCTTCTGCATTTGCAAATTTATATCTCTTGATGTTTTCAAGATTGTCTCAGTACTGAAAAAGGTAGTCATGTTATTTTTCATTAAGAATGCTATACGTAAGAAATATGGTTACTGATTACAAAACATTTTTATTCAGCTAAATAAAGCAAGTGAATTAAAAGATGTAGGTTTGAATGTTTGTTGTCATTTTAACAGGTGCATTGAAATATAAATTATAACAGCATCAATGAATAAATTAATCATAATTAGCACTGAGTTAAAAAAGACCTTTTCTCATCAAAGATGTAGATGCTATAATTAGAGCTCCTAATTTTAGATGGGAAAAGATATTTACGGGCAAATGACAGACGCTTTTGAGAGAAAGATGTTGACAATGGAGTATTATGCAGCAAATTTACTTAATAAAATTAAAATTACAGTTAAAATGCTCCCAAAGCTGGAAATGAAAATTTCTTTAATTCAGTTGCATATCTCCCGTTTAACATAAAAATTTGATATCATATCGTAAAATGAATAGTATAGACTAGATTTTTCACTCTGCTTTGAAAGTACAAACCAAGTCAATGAAGTGAAAAATAGGTGACGCATGCCACAGTATGTGACATAAAGCCCAGAACTTATCCTTTAGGTGAGCAAGACACAAATTTTGAAAATGAAACCTTTAAAGAATCTGAAGATCTTCTGTTTCATTTAGATCGAGTTTATTTATCTCAAGTTCATAAAATCCCTTGGAACCATTCTCATTGCTGCCACCACGGCAACTTGCCAAGCAAAGTGTCCTTATGACTAAAGCTTACACTGGGATGGACACATGCAGGACACATTTAATGTGTTACATTTAGTAGGTGCACAGTCAGGTGGGAGCAGTGTTCCCGTTCCTATGCGTGTAACGGCTCTGTAAGTTAAGCTGTCTCCCTGAGAGAAGAAGATCAGATTTGACCTCACACACAAGAATATAGAAACTCAACCTTTGCTTCCCAAAAA
The DNA here is from genome assembly GCA_033556795.1 of Tapera naevia. NCBI lineage: Eukaryota > Metazoa > Chordata > Aves > Cuculiformes > Neomorphidae > Tapera > Tapera naevia. Next base: position 3,195,662 of record JAUMJJ010000236.1, on the reverse strand, counting down.
TTCATTTAATCATCAGGCTGTAAGCAACCTGTCTGTTTACTTCATGCAGTGGTGTAATTCACCTCCTGTAGGATCACTAAGAGAATAAGCAAGAAATAGCATAACTTGGTATCTCAGGTTTTTTTTAGGAAAAATTATTGCCATACTGGTATCAAAATAGAAAACTGATCATGAACAGAGACAGGACACAGACCTATGAATGACAGCGTCCCCTTGTAACTGTATATATGAGTTAGGCAACTAAATATCAAACGGATTTTATTAATAATCCCTCAGAGCTTGTCAAGAGGTTACAGTATGAACAGTCAGGAACAGGAGATCTCAGTTTTGTATTTATTAGAACAAACTAGTCAAAGTTGTTTCAATAACAAATTTCTTGAGGTGGATTTTTTTCAGTGAAGGATTGACTGGAGTTTCTCTACTAGGTGAATTTTTTTCAGTGGAGAATTGACTGAAGTTTCTTTACTAACCACATTAAACAAAATATCCACACCAAACTATTCTCAGAGAAAAATGTAGAGTCTCAAATTCTTGCAGAAGCCTTTCTCTGCTTAAAAAAAAAAAATCAGCAAAATCCTTCAACGAGCAACAGTTTGACATCAGTTATTGTGAAGTCAATGGAAATGAAAAGAAAAATGTTGATAAGGAAGAAACAGCAATTCTATAGTAATATTTTCTATATTAATAAATTATGTGTACATTAGATATGTTCAAATGGTGAATCAGTAGTTTAAGCTTGAATCAGCTGTTTAAACTTCACTTCTACTAATAGCACAGAAAAGAAATCATAAAAATTTGGTGTCCTAAATCTACATATATTTTTGTAATCCCTGAAATAACCCCACCTATTTCAACATGTATCTGACACATCAAATTTATATCACAACATTTTAGTTGAAAACAAGAATGAAATTATTCTTCATCTGCCTAACATTCTACCATCCATAACATAAATTATGTTTGTACAATTAAAATCAAGATTTAAGAGAGTATTTGGAATTCCATAATATTCATTTCAGGCTAGTCGACTAACAACTACCGGTCAAACTATTCACTCATTGCTAGTTAATACTACCTTATATATATATTTCTACTACTATACATATATATATATATATATAATAATACTTGATTCTGAATGTTTTGTAAAAACACAGTCCCTAACCATCTTCCAGAAGCAGAAAATTCCAGCACATTAGATCTACTTTTGTTTGTCATTTTATTAAATCAGCTAAATCAACTGTATTTAAAAACATTACCAATAACTTCAGTATTTACTGTAGTTAATGATTAGAAGTTGTTTTTCAAAGAGGTAAATAAATCTGGATAACTAAACATTGCAATTTTTTTAATTAAGCAGAAAATTATTTATTTTCGTACTCCTGATTAAAATTCTTTCAAGTTTGTCCCTCCTTCCTAAACATGGAACTTGTATTAGTGCAAAGTACATGCTGAAGATTAACCCATTAATAGAAATTGGAACATCTCTTTACTCCTTGTCTTTGCTTATCCCTGCAGTCACTGCTATTTCATGCATCAGATATTTCCAGTCTCTGTTCTCCACAAATTCCCACCAGTTTGCAGATTTTCAATCATTTATTTTTTCATTCCATTTACATAATTCATTCTTATGACAAAAAATCAGCAGGGAAATGAATCAATTTTCACTGAAAGAAGTTCTAAGGGTGAACAGATGAGATTCTCAGACAGACTTTGAAATATTTTAATGAAGCAATTCAAGTAAGATCTGATGAAGGTGAGGTGTTATTATAAAGTTGCTTTACTGTTTAAAGAAAAACAGCAAAGATTTACTCAGTGTGTACTACTGTTCTATGTGTTGGGAGTAGCAAGCTCATGTAGTCAAATAGGAGAGGCAGTGTTTGCGTTACTTTTCTCCAGCCTAGACATAAAAATGAAACGTGCTTTTGGATCTGGTCTCAAAAAAAAAATATTGAAGACTACAATTTAGATATAAATCTGGTGTAAAATGAAAGACAAGTATAATATGAGTTAGCTTACAATGTTTGAAAATGATACTATGTGCAAAACGCATTTCTGATTTTATCATAAGAAGGTTACTCTGAAAACACCTCTTAAGAAAATTTACAAAAGAAATGCTCCTACGTCTAACGGAAGAACCAAAAGGTATGGTTTAAAGGAACTTAAGCTGCAATATGACTGTCTTTTTCCATAGCTTCTTTTTCTTAAGCTTTCTACAGCTTAAGCTATAGCTGCAAATAATTTACCTCAACTGTGTGTTATAATCAGCTGGCTATGTTACATGTTTCACAAAAAACATTTATTAGAACGAATATGAAAAATAAGAACTTTATAGTAATGAATCATGAATTAATGAGAATTTACAAATCAATGTACAGTTAAAGTATTTTATGTATATATTAAGGTGTCACATATTTTATTTCCTTGAACAAGCCAGGTGTTGCTGTCTATTTTAAAATATAGAGTGCATTTAACTAGATGTGCTGGACATGAGTAGGATAGGGTTAATTTCCTTCATAGCAGTTCATGTGGTGCTATGCTTTAGATCTATGACCAAAACAGTGCTGATAACACACTGATATTCTACCTTTTGCTGAACAGCGATTGCACAGCACCATGGCCGCCTTAGCTTCTCACTCAGCCCCTTCCCAGCAAAGAGAAGGGTAAGGAAGACGGTGTGCAGTGGGCAGGGAGAGGACACACAAGGCAGGTGACCCCAACTAACTAGAGATACTTCATACCATAAAAATTCATGCTGAAGAGAAAAGTGGAATCTTTAGAGGGTTAAACCTTTTATTTGGGAACAGACTGTTTTGCCCGAGGGAGATAGTTAATGAATGTTTTTGCATCACTTGTTCCACTTTGTTTTATTCCTTCTTCTTCTACTTACTATTTACTTGATAAGTTGCTGTTCGTTTGTTTTGCTGGTTTTATCTTGACTCCTAAGTTTTCTTGGTTTTGTCCTTCCTTTACCTCTTCTCTATTCCACTACTGTATAGTGCTTATCTACAAAAAGATGAATTCACAACAGTAAATTAAGAAGATGCATAAGTTTAAAATCATAAGTTTAAGTCTAAGGACAAATAGTCAGATATGGATTCTCCAGTAATTTCGTATCACCAAATCCAGATCTGAACATTCTGTGGAATATGACCTCTAGGAAAATAAGTAACATGGTGTCTAAACAGCAGTACCTACACAAAACTTTAGGTCTCAGTTCACATGCAGAGTATCTGCTTACATGACTTAGTAATATATTAAAAAAGTTTTGCACTCAGAATTGGACTGAACTCAATTATTGACTAGTAAAAAATATTAGATTATAACACTAACAGTCCAAATTCTTGCAAAGTTCTCTACTCAGTGTTCTTTTTATGGCTTGCTGTTATGCAAAACCAACAAAAAATGGCACTATTTAATAGAAATTAATGATGAAAAGTTTAAATAAATTTCTAAGCTTGGACCAGTTCAAGATACACATAAAATACTCATCAAACCAACTTATTAAAGACATTGATCTATTGAAAAAGAATGATTAAAATAAACAATCCTAGAATAAGTCTTCTTGAGGACAGTAGTGGTGAGAAGTGGTTGTGACATACATACTTGTTCTGCAACATCTATGCTATACTGCATGAATATTGTCAATATTAACCCTAGAACTAATTTGCCAGTTTTGATCAGTACTTTCCTTAAAGAACATCCATGAACTAGAGCCAAGGAGCATTCATACTTGTGTGAGTCTTGTCCTCCAAAAGGGCGCAAGAGTATATACACAATTGTCTTAACATCTGTTAAAACAATACAATTGTTTGCAGTCCCCAAGAAGAAATTTCTGTTACGGATTGTGTTTCTGTCCCCTCTTCTGTGAATTGGCACCCACCTGAGCCCACTTTTGAGTGCAGTAAGTTTTCCCCTGGTTTAACACTCCAGAAAAAATATAATATCAGCTTAGCTGTGTCATGAAATTGCACCTTTCATTTCAATACGGGGTGATACTTTAAGAACAATTAACCAGAGTTATAGGAAAGAATTTTGTGAAATGAAAAAAATGTTGACAGGAGAAAAGCATTTAGAGTCATGTATGGAAAGAGATTACTTTTTTCCAGACCACATAGAATTTCATACGGCAGTGCTTTAGAATGCTCTTCTGACCTTAATCTTCAAACCAGTTATGTGCTCAGTTGGTTAAATAAAGAGAACGAGGACAGCACCAGCTGATATCTAACCCGGATGAAGTAGTGAATTCTTCATTAAAGGAATAATTTTTGAGTAGTATTTGATAAACACTGATTTTAGTAAGGCAGAGTTTTAACTACTAGAAATTATTTCTTTCAACAGAGGTAAAATTCTGTTTTTGCTTGAAAACAACTGTAAATTTCACATTAAAATTGTCCAGGTGAAAAAGATTGGACAAAACTAATCCTTGTAACAAAAAATGCAAGAAACAAATGGGTTTTCTTATAGCTTAAATTGGTTTAAATTGGCTGCATTTGTTTCACTTTTAGTGCAAATTTTTGAAGCAGTAAACTTTACATTGGTTTAGTTAAATAATGGTAAAATAATTATGTTAATCTGGTACAATTTTCCCAAATAGAAGACAATAAAATAAATTATCTTCAATATGAAGATACCAGGATTAACACTGACTCCTTACAGGCTATTGCAAAATTCTGTAAGTATTCCCTTGACTTAGGAATACATCTCACAGGACTGACTGTATTCTGAATATTGTATTCTGATCTACTCTATTAGACATTTTTTTCAATAAACTCTTTTGGTCACATTTTGTGTACTTTTATCAAACAGGATATACCATGTGATGTGGTGGCTGTCTGCCATTTCCTAATGTGTTGTTTTACTTTCCATGTCCACCAGTACACTAGTATTGAATACTAGTTAACTAGTTAACTGGTTTGCATAGGGTTTTTTTTTGCATATTCTCTGTCTTTCTATAAAGACTGTGCATATTGATACAATATTTAACTTAGATGATCCAGTTATTATTATCTCTGCTTTGGTCATTCACATGCAGAAAAAAAGATTAGTGTATCAGTTCCCTATGACATGATGTGAAGGAAATTTTTTGGCATTATACAGTACTGAAAACGCTTCTCAATAAATTGGAGTGTAATGATTAATTTTAATTACTGCTTTTAGAGTAAATGCACTTCAGCATACGTTGCTGTGTGGCCTTCTTCACTGTTTGACATTTTCTACCTCTCCTTCTCCTTTAATTGGTATTATTTCTCTTCCTGTAATAGTAATTACTCATTTAATAGCATAAGGAAATTTAGATAATGTACTGCTTTCATAGGCCAGACAGCACTGCCACTTGTATTGTTCTTGTGCTCTTCTGCCTTGCCCTTCAGGCAATTTTCAGTTCAGAGAAGACTGGTTCACAACCAGATGAGTCCAACTTATTCTTTGAAGCCAAATTTTCTCAGGTGCTGTATGAAATGCTTTTCTGAGATCCTCTTATATTACATCTGGCATATTCCCATTTGCGCATGGACACCCTTCTGTTCTACTCTCCTGTGATGAGGGTCAATGGAGTGAGTGCCACAAACAGGAACCTTGCTGCCTTCTACTGCTGAATTTAGATATCTGGAGTTTACCTTTTCCTTTCGTCCACCTCCTTGTGCTTTCCTTGTAGAAAAGTAGCTTGTACTTCCATTAAGAAATCTCTTTTTGTTTAATATGTTTTCAGCTTGTATTCTCTATGGCTAAATGATACTGTTACTTCCTTTCCCAGGTCCCCAGTAGCTGTCCAGGCTTCTCATACACATCCAGAGGAGGGACACAAGCTGGTGGAAGGGCTGGAAGGGATGTCCTGTGAGGAGCCGGTGCGAACTTCAGTTTTGTCTAGTCGAGAGAGGAGGCTATGGTGTGACTTCATTGCTCTCTAGAGCTTCCTGAGGGGACGAAGTGGAGAGGAAGGTGCTGATCTCTTTTCCCTGGTATCTAGTGATGGGATGAGTGGGAATGCTTCAAAGCTGCATCAAGCAGCGTTCAGATCTGACATTAGGAAATCTTTCTTTGCCAAGAGAGTGGTAAAAGACTTGAACAGGTTTCTTAGAAATATTGTTCAATATCCTACTTATCAGAGGCATTTGGACAATACTCTTAATAACATGTTTTAACTTCTGGTCAGCCCTGAAGTGGTCAGGCAATTGGACTAGGTAAATATTGAAGTGCCTTCCAACTGGAACTATTTCATACCATTATATTGTGTCCTATTCTATTTCATGAGGCACAGTACAGCTAGGTATGGGATAAACTCATAAAAAGCCATCTCTTTCATCTGAAAGTGTTTGTACTAAAGGTATGGAACGCAGACACATTTCAAGAATGTGTGATGGCTAAGTCATCACCTCTTTAGGTCAATATTTGAAATTTTTTTTTACCTTTAGGTAGTAAGCCTCAGGGTGTTATCTCTTTTGAGGTCACAATCACTCATTTCTCATACTTTCATATCCCCAAAACTGAGAAGAACACTTCTGTCTCTTCTCGTCTTTTGGTAGCTTTTCACACTAGTATTGGTAAATGGTCACTTTTGAGTCTCAGCATCCACTAAAACTGAAAAGACATGTATGTATGACCAGTTGGTTAGCATAATAATTACTAGAGTTAAGTTATTCTCTGATTTTTTATTTTTTTTTTTTTTACTATTGCTGGTGTCTTACTATTTCTTTTTTTTTTTTTAAATAAATATTGTAGCTGATGTTAGCCCTGTGAGTTTCTCCTGTTGTTACTTATCTCAGTGATGTATTCACTTCAGCTTACAAGCTTTACCTTGAACCTGCATTTTGAGTCTCTCCAGTTTCTGTACAAGGAAATTGATATGGCCCTTATTCCTTGTGCAACTTTATTGCTCATGCAGATATGAGACTACTAAACTCTACATCTTCTCTATCAGTTATATCGCTGGGAAACATTGCAGGCCATCTGGTGAAAAAATAATTTTTAAATGTGTAATATAAAAGTAATACAGTTGTGTTCAATTTTAACTTTAAAGTGACTGGATTCAAATGCCAACTGTCATATAATATAGCAAGATAGTCTGAATTTATTAATGCATTCAGATTTACTTTAATTTTTAGTGCCCAGCACAAGTTAAATTTTTTTTTAAAAAAAAACCCCACATATTTTTGTGTTTGTAACCCTAAAGCTTTAAACTTGAAAATCTTTTTGATTGTAAAAAATACTGATGTGGTCCATTGCCAAGGTTCTCAGAAGCACATCAGATTTTCCCTGACAAAATATGGGTTTAGATTCTAGTAATTAGACACATTTAAGAACTTTTCCTTTGGGATAAATCTGCTGCTACTGAAGGTAACCAGTATTTAGCTCTTAGCTTAAACAAGTACAAGAACAATCCCTTAAAACGCAGTCCTTCTTTATATAGGTGTACTAAACTTTTGTATATGCCTTTTTATTTTGGTAAAGATGTGCTTTATTGTATCCATTCATTATTTGATGAAAACATCAGTGTTAGCCAAGTCTATAGTTTGAAACATGGGCTACAGTCTGATGTCTGCTCTGACACAAAATGCAGTCACATTTTAAGAAGAAATAAATGCAGTTATTTATGTCCTGTTAAAGGCTTCTGGCTTCTAAGACTATGCTGAGATTTCTCTTGGGTTTTGCAGTTCAGATCACTCTTTCTCTGAACTTCAGGAATTCATGTACTTTTTTTTGTTGCTCATGAGTGCACTAGGATTTGGACTCATGAGGTATATCAAATATGGCAATTTTAGTGTCCTCACTTATTAAAAAAATAAAAATTATCAATCTCAACACAGCTTTCAAGGATCTTTTTGGCTCCGGTGTATTTATACGTAAGGAGAGGCAGTTCCCCTATTTCTCTTGACAAATTCTTTTTCAGGGCCCACTCCCAGCTCCGTGTCCCCACGTTTTGGTGTCTGTGGGGTGAATTGGAGACTGAAAAATCTCCCAGGGTAAATTCAAACAGTGCTTATTTTGGGCACATCAAAACAACAAATTGGTACTTATTTTGGACACAGTAAAAAATAACTCAGGTGTACTTCCCAAAAGTTGCAAAACCAGATTGCAACTGTATTCAGATCACAGTCTGATACCCTCAAGGCAGCTACACAAAACAACACAACTCTGATCCGATCCGATGCACAGTATTACCATGGGAAAAAAAGAAGAAAAGGAAGAAGAGAGAGGAATAAGAGTAGTGGAGGGAAGAGAAAAACAGTCTTGAAAGTTCTCGAATTGGCACATGTGCAGAAGCATCTTTGGGAAGGTTCTGGAATTAGAGTTAGGTTGTCCAGTGTCACTGGCAGTTCAACAGACCCTTACCAGAATAACCTCTGCCTGAACCCTCTGGATCCACATTCACAGTCAGATGAGGGGGGCAGCACCTGCTGCTGCATCTCCTCCCTCTCCTCTGCATCGGCACAGTCAGCCCAGCAAGAGCCACAGCACACAAGAAGCTGTTAAAGACAACAATACAAGTATGGTCAGATGATGTTTAAGACAACAATAGAAATAGAGTCAGTCTCTAAAACCTTGGAGTGCAATGTTTTGCAGAATGATAGCAGGCTATTGAGTCTCTCCTTTTAGTTGTACTTACCCATTTCCACGATTCCTTGGAATCTCTGACTCAGATGCCCTAAAATCAAAGACCTAATTCAATGAACTGTTTGAGGCCGATACATGTCTAAGTCTGTTGACATGTCTGTCTGGGCACCAGATTGCATTTGAACAACATTGAATCTGACCATAAAACTGTTGTAAAAATAAGCTTTATGTAGGCATCATAAAGCTCACCAACAGTTATTAAATAATGATGTAGATAATGTTGAATGGTGTTCAAAGCACTCTTGTTTACATTAAAATTCTGTTTTATTCTACAGCTGCTGGGTCTGAACTATTTTTGATCAGAGTATAAATTACAAATGTAACCTGTGCCATTTTGAAAATATCTTCAAAACTGTTTAGCTTATACTGTTTAAATGGATGTTTCCTTTACACAGAAAATCATTAAGTTTCTGCTCCTCTTAGCAAACTTTTCCATTAAGGTAGGCCCAGCATTGTGATGGTTTTGGGAAATACCAGAGTTTATATTTCTCATAAGCAAGAGTTCTCTGGGCTTTATCCATTTATTGCATTGCTTTCTGCATCTCATGGTAAAATGCCAGAGAAAGCTGATACCTTCTTCGCATTAAAACCTTGCCTAAATTTAATGATTGAGATCTCCGGCCTTATGTCAAATTAAGAAAATAGATGTTGGTATGCTTTAAGCTGGACCCATTAAAAATATTCATCTTCACTATCCGCATGGGATGAAAGAGAAATTCTCTTGCCTTTTTTTTATGCTGAAAGGAAATCCCCCCGCCATGATGTGTAATCAAATATAATCTCTTCTTTGACATCTTGGCATACAGCCATACCAGGCCAACACTGACCAGAATTACCCAAGTGTGAAGGTAAGTCCATGATCTGCTGCCAAGTAAAGCTATCTTTCTACAGGGAAACTGTTTCTACAGGGTTTATCATGTTTCTCCTATGCTAGAAAAGAGGAAGCTCAATATATTAGCAGTATAGAATAAAAAAATAGCATTATATTAAAGGATTCTAGCAGTCTGTAAATGTATAGATGATGTGAACACAAGAAGAAAGAACCGTTTAAGGTAACAGTAATAGTAATAGTAGGAGTGAAAAAAACATAAAATTGACATAGTTAATAAGAAAATGTGATTATTAAGAAGCTTTCTTAACTTTTTCTAATAATGTAGAACAGGCTTTGGAAATGGAGTCTTCGTAGTTTGAATGCTTTCAAACAAGTTAAAAAAAACTCAAGGAAAGTAATCAAGTGCTTTCTAGAAAGAATAATTTGTATTATATGGTGAAGATCACAAAGTGCTGTTCTGTGTGTCTGATTTTCTTGCCTAAGACAGGTATTGAGCCTTTGCCTTTAAAGAGAAATTTAAATTATCATGTAAAATTATGCATTTTTTTCCACTTTAACAAGACATAATTTTAATAGAAAAGTGTTCCTTTTAAACCTTTTCAACACTTAATGCACAGTGGGAAAAGTTTTTCTCCAAAAGAAGTAGGGAACATCATGATTTTGTTTTTTTAACCTGATCCAAATGTGCAGTGCATCTTTCAAAGGCTTGTTTTATTTTATATGCTGATCATTTTTTCCTGAATAAATAAAAATATTGTGGTTTTGAACACCTAGGAGAAGAATTAACTTAAGTAGTGGACACCAAGCTCTCTAATTAAAATTGTGTCCACCTATCCTTCCTGTGTCCTCAAACCATGATATTAAAGATTACAATTGCCTAAGCTGATTAATACAGGAGGAAGCATTTTTCCTTTCTGAACAGAAATGGATAATCTTGAATCTTGGAAATCCTTAGTTAAAAATCTCACCAACTGAAGGTTTGCAGGGTCAAGTATCGTAGGCACAGATGAAAAAAACGTTGGAGGCTCTGCAAAATATGCGTATGTTCTTGTTGGCAGTAAGCTAGCAAGAGTCAGATGACGTAGTTGAGTGTAGGCCGACAGTATATGAGAAACTTTTCTAGCACCTGTTCATAAGAAGCTTGAGGTGTTTTACAGGAAAGCCTGCATTTATTACAAGATGAAAATTCTAAAAGTCTGCTTTGTAGTGCGAACAAATATGAAGTTTGGGGGTGGAAAAGTGGGCTAGCAACTGGCTGAATGCCCAGAGTCTAGAGAATCTGATTTCAAGAAAACAGAAAACAAGTCAAATTTTCTATATTTTTATTAAAACATTTCCCCATTATACGAACAAAAAGTGGGGTTTTTTTGCACATTGCATATTGTTATGTAGTGCTGTGTAATGTATTATGCTGGCCAGACTGGGAAAAATATCTCCAAATATTGATTTTTTTTAACCTGTTGAGATTATTCTTTTTCTACATTGGAGGAACACAAGCTAGAAGCCTTTTTTTTTTTAACCTTTTATTATCTAAGGTCAGTCTTTCAAATGAGATTTATTTTCATTTAAATTCTCTAGATCTCTTGAATGTGTGCAAATCTTTTAATTTTCAGCAGGATTGCTGAACCAGCAATATGGAGAACAAATCTCTTATTTAGACTTTGATTAACAGAAATGTCATAGGATGCTGGCGAAATTTAATTGAGATTTTTGGAGGCAGAAAATATTGACTTAAAGACCTTCTTCATAAAAGATAGAAAGGAAAAGAATTTATCCTCAGTCAAATATCTGAAAATTATCTAAATATTGGTTATTGTTAATAAAATTAATGAATAGACATTCCTTCAGTGCATCGGTCCCTGATGTGGTGGTCTGTAATAAAATAACAAAACTATAAAATTAGATACTGATTTTATCTTTTATCTTCTCTCCTTTATTTTAACTGTTAAGAAAAGTCTAGCTGCTTGAATGAGCCTGTTTCTTCATACTGATCAGGCAGTTTGGATAATGCTGAGCCAGGTTGCAGGTTCCAAGTTGTGTGCTGGGTTCCAAGCAGAGAACAGAGTACCAGATGAGGCCATGTTGTATGCAAAACATCTGGATTTCAGTGTGGTAATTTTATTTTTAAAAAATCATGCTATTTGTGAATTCTTTTAAAAATTGAAGAGCTGATATTTCTTAATTTTAAAAAATAACCTATTAAATGTTCCGTACGTATTGGTAGCTAGGTCCTGACAATGCCAGTTTGTATATTATGAACTAATTGATTTTTTCTATTCCTGTATAAATACTACGAGTTCAAGTAATGAAAGTTATGAAAGTTGTCCAGCAGGAGAGCTATGATATAGTTGCTATCATGGAAACGTGGTGGAACGACTGTCATAACTGGAGTGCTGCCATGGAAGGCTACAGGCTCTTCAGGAGAGACAGGCGTGAGAAGAGGGGTGGAGGGGTGGCCCTCTACACTAGGGAAACCCTGGATGCTGTTGAAGTCAAGATCGGTGATGACCAGGTTGAGTGTCTATGCGTAAGAGTCAGAGGGGCTGTCAGGTCTGACCTCCTGGTTGGAGTGTGTTACAGACCGCCTGACCAGGAGGAGGACTTGGATCTTCTATTGTTTAAGCAGCTGGAGGCTGCCTCTAGATTGGCTGCCCTTGTTCTTTTAGGAGACTTTAACCTTCCGGATATCTGCTGGGAATTTAACACTGCAGAGAGGAGGCAGTCCAGGAGGCTCTTAGAGTGTGTTGAGGACTGCTTTCTGTCACAGCTGGTGAGTGAGCCCACCAGAGGTGAGGCTTTTCTTGACCTGCTGTTTACAAACAAAGAAGGGCTGGTGGGTGATGTTACTGTCGGAGGCTGTCTGGGGTGCAGTGATCATGAGATAATTGAATTCTCTCTAAACAATGTAATAAGAAAAGCGAGGAACAGAACATGGATGCTGGACTTTCGGCGGGCAGATTTTGGATAATTTAAGGAACTGGTCAGGAAAGTGCCCTGGGAAATAGCTCTTGGTGGCAAGGTGGTCCGGGAAGGTTGGATGCACTTCAAGAATGAAATCTTGAAGGCGCAGGAGCGGGCAGTCCCCATGTGTTGTAAGATGAATCGTAGGGGCAGACGGCCGGCCTGGATGAGCAGGGAGCTTCTGAAGGAACTAAGTAAGAAAAAGAGGATGTATCATCCTTGGAAAGAAGGGGATGTAAGCCAGGTCATGTTCAAAGATGTTGTTAAGTCGTGTAGGAGGAAAATCAGGGAAGCAAAAGCCCAGCTGGAGCTCAAATTGGCCACTTCCGTCAAGGATAATAAGAAGAGTTTTTATAAATATATCAATGGTAGAAAGAAGGGCGGCAGCGACCTCCACTCCTTGTTGGATGTGGAGGGAAATATGGTAACCAAAGATGCAGAGAAGGCTGAGGTACTTAATGCCTTCTTTGCCTCAGTTTTTAACAACAAGGATGTCAGCTCACTTGACAGTTGGCCCTCTGAAGTGGTTGATGGGGGCAGGGTGAAATATGGCCCTCCTGCAATCCATGAGGAGGAGGTTAGAGACCTGCTGAGCCACTTGGACCCTCATAAATCTATGGGGCCAGATGGGATCCATCCCAGGGTGATGAGAGAGCTGGCGGATGAGCTTGCTAAGCTGCTCTCCATCATCTTTCAGCAGTCCTGGCTCACCGGAGAGGTCAAGGAACATCGGAAGTTGGCCAATGTGACGCCCATCCACAAGAAGGGATGTAAGGATGATCCAGGTAATTACAGACCTGTCAGCCTGACCTTGGTCCTAGGTAAAATCGTGGAACAGATAATCCTGGGTGATATCATGCGGCACTTGCAGAATGGTCAAGAGATCAGGCCCAGCCAGCATGGGTTTAGGAGGGGTAGGTCCTGCCTGACCAACCTCATCTCCTTTTATGACCATGTGACTCGCCTGGTGGATGAGAGGAAGGCTGTGGATGTGGTATACCTGGACTTTAGCAAGGCCTTTGACACTGTCTCCCACAGTAGACTCCTAGGGAAGCTGGCAGCCCGTGGCTTAGATGGGAACACTCTGTGCTGGGTTAGGAATTGGCTGGATAGCCGAGCCCAGAGAGTGGTGGTGAATGGTGTTTCATCCAGTTGGCGGTCAGTCACCAGTGGTGTCCCTCAGGGATCGGTGTTGGGTCCAGTCCTGTTTAATATCTTTATTGGTGATCTGGATGAGGGGATTGAGTCTATCATCAGCAAGTTTGCAGATGATACCAAGCTGGGAGGAAGGGTTGATCTGTTAGAGAGTAGGAAGGCCCTACAGAGGGACCTGGACAGACTGGAGAGATGGGCTGATTCTAATGGGATGATGTTTAGTAAGTCCAAATGTCGGGTACTTCATTTTGGACACAACAATCCCATGCAGAGCTGCAGACTGGGGACAGAGTGGCTGGAGAGTAGTCAGGCAGAAAAGGACCTGGGAGTGCTGGTTGACAGGAAGCTCAACATGAGCCAGCAGTGTGCCCGGGTGGCCAAGAAGGCCAATGGCATTCTGGCCTGCATCAGGAATAGTGTAGTGAGCAGGACCAGAGATGTTATTGTCCCCCTGTACTCAGCACTGGTCAGGCCTCATCTTGAATATTGTGTCCAGTTCTGGGCCCCCCAGTTTGGGAAAGATGTTAGGATACTGGAATGTGTTCAGAGGAGGGCAACGAAGATGGTGAGGGGGCTGGAGCACAAGCCCTATGAGGAGCTACTGAGGGAGTTGGGGCTGTTTAGTCTGAAGAAGAGGAGGCTCAGGGGAGACCTCATTGCTCTCTACAACTACCTAAAAGGAGGTTGTAGTCAGGCAGGGATTGGTCTCTTCTCTCAGGTAGCCAGTGGCAGAACTAGAGGGCATGGACTTAAGCTTCGTCAGGGAAAGTTTAGGCTTGATGTGAGGAAAAAGTTCTTCACTGAAAGGGTGATTGGCCATTGGAATGCGCTGCCCAGGGAGGTGGTGGAATCGCTGACCCTTGAGGTGTTTAAGAGGAGACTGGATGTGGCACTGAGTGCCATGGTTTAGATGATGGGTTGGTGTTAGTGTTGGTGTTAGTGTAGGGTTATATGTTGAACTTGATGATCTCAGAGGTCTTTTCCAACCTTATAATACTGTGATACTGTGATACTCTGATGCAGTGATTATTTTCCCACCTTTTCAGAGTATTATGTTCACTGTTGTACAGTGTTTGAAGTATTTCCTTACTGGAAAATAGAAAAGGATATGTGCTTAATGTTGTATTGAGAATTGCTCTGAATTTTAAAAAAAACCTCAACCACATTGGTTCAAACACAAATCTGTACAGGGATTTACATAAATGAGATTATGAAACAAGTCAGAAAGATCTGAAGAATCAAAAAAAAGACCTTCTCAATATTTCTACTCTACTATAAGGCGAAGAGAAACACAGAAAAATTGTTGTTGTTGTTAATATCAGGAGCCAAGTAACTCCTAGGCCTGATAATAGAATCATTGTCCTGCATGGCAATATTTTTCTATTGTGTCTTCTTCATAGACAAGTAAAATCATCTACAGATTTTAAAATCAGTGTTGATATAATAGAATCAAAGAACTGGTTTGGAAAAGACCTTTAAGGTCATCAAATCCAACCATTAAACCAACACTAACAAGTTTACCACTAAACCATTTCTCTAAGCAAATATGGCCTATAGTTGCAATTATTCTAGACAGTAGAATACTAACCCTGAGGGAGACTGTTGTTAGCAAACCCACTCCCAAGTTGCAAAATTAAAAGCAGCTGGAATATTAATTGAAAAAGTAGTGAAATAAAGAAAACATTATTATTATGGTTTGGGATAGGCACACAACTGATTATGATGTTTGCATGTATTTTTTAAAAAACTAAACATAACAGAAACCAGAAGTTTACTCTTCCTTCTGTAAAGTGTAAATAAGCATCCTATTTGCATTTTTACTTTATTATGAACTTATTGTTGTCTCTCAAATATTCATTCTAACATGCATTTTAACAAAGTAACTGAGGCAACCTCCAAAATAAGTAATTTAAGGAAACGGATCTTATAATTTTATTGTAGAGTGTTCATTTTGTGTAGAATAATATTCAAACCACATCAAACCTAAATGTTTTAGGAAGATAATGAGACAAATCTTAACAGAAAATGTATTCATTCTCATAGGATATGTGCATGTAGAATGATTCTGATTCTACTCCAGGTCATTTCGTTTGACTACTAGCTAGGTTTATTGTATTTACTGCAAAATACCGTGATGTTCTTGTGCCAGAAAGACTGTTATTCTTCCTTCTCAAAAACACTTGCTGAACTCGTGCAGGCTGTAATCAAGCTTTCATCCAAATTGTCTGTATATCATTTTATAGGAAGAGCTATCCAGTACTTGTAATAACAGTACAGAGTAGAAATAAATATTCTAGTACAAAAAGAAGGATTTTAAGATAACTTTCAAATGTGTAATTCAACAGTAACTACAGTGCTCCAAGCATTCTTAAAGAGCTATATTCCTCAAGGAAGGTGAAATACAGTTTTCAAATCAAATTTTCTCTGAAGAGAATGTCATAAACTTAAGACAAATCTGGTTTATTTATGTTTGTTCATGTTACCAATTTATGTATTAGAAATTTTTATTCAAGTAGTTAACAGAGTGTAAATAATGCTAGAAGAGAAATTGTGGAAAACTTTTTGAACCCTGGCTTTTGTTTCATATTTAAAATCTTAAAGAAATAATCTTTACATTGTAAATATTTTCATTTAATTATTGTACAAAGACCACATTGACACATTTGCATTTAATTTCACATCAAGAGAAACAAAGACTGAATTAAAATTTTCTTCCTCTCCTTTGTGTGTTGTCATATTGAAAGGTTTTTATAACTCCGTTACTCAGTATGAGTCAAAATTAAAATAGTTACGTACATGCTAACAAATCAGGAATTTCCATGAGAAAATGTCCATAAGTAAAGTTGCATTCTCTCCAGAACAATACCACCAAATCTCTGCTTAAGGTATAAAACAAGTATTTGTTTTTACTGTAAAGTTTTGGTGCAACCTCCGTCAATTTGTTGTTCATTGTTTCAGTCTGAATTCAGTTTTAGTAAACCTACCTTTCATATATTTTCTTTGGAGCGTAAAATAGTAGTTAGACTGACTTTTGAACTGCAGACACTCACTTCTCCCCATTATGTTTTGTTCAGAAAAATGAACAGATGTCCATAGCTAACAAAACACACAGCTGGATACAGCTATAGATTTGTTATACCTTGCATTTCTCTAGTGCGTCAGTCTCGGATGTGGTGGTATATATTAAAAAAGTGGAATGATAAAATTTGGGATTGATTTTGCCTTCTATCTTCTTTATTTTGGCTTGTTAAATAAAGGCTGGTTATTTAAATGAGGTTGTTTCCTTGCACTGGCAAGGTATGAAAAAACTGAAAAGCAGGTTTGGAGAATGCTGAGTCAGACTGCAGGTTCTGAGTTTTCTGTTCTCTTTCTTTTTTTTTTTTTTAAAGTGGCCCTAACACTTCTGAAACTTAATTTGGGCAGCTCTAATATTTCAAGAGCTTTTGTTTGCATTTGTAGAGGATTCTGTGTCTTTTGCAAATTTTGTGTTTAAAACATAAAGTTCTTATATGCGTATTGTACCTGTTTGTAAAGTGATTTCTCAGCTCTAACCTAGCACAAAACTGTGATTTGCTTTCCCAGCCTTTGTTCAGAATTCCCTTTGGGAAATTAAATGGAAATGCATTTTGTAGTTTTGTAATAAATAAGATTTTTCAGTGCATGAGCTGAAATAATGAGCCTGTTACTTCAATACTCATTGTATAATCATAGAGTAAGATCTCATTGTGATCTTTAAATCAGATGATGAGATCTTTTGTCATTATATAAAAAGTTATTATAGTTTCTACTTAAGTGCCATCTGAGTACACTAGATTTGTAATTACTCTGATTTGTTCCTATCAAGTACA
The DNA here is from genome assembly GCA_033556795.1 of Tapera naevia. Classification (NCBI taxonomy): domain Eukaryota; kingdom Metazoa; phylum Chordata; class Aves; order Cuculiformes; family Neomorphidae; genus Tapera; species Tapera naevia. Next base: position 3,178,253 of record JAUMJJ010000236.1, on the reverse strand, counting down.
AACAGTGTGAACTTACTTCAAAAATAACTGCTTTAAGTAGGTTTTGGCTTTAGTTTAAAATTAGAATTATTATTATTATTAAATGTTTATTTAAACTCTTAAATATTGAGAAATAACATTTTACAGAGGGCCGTGCAATGTCACTCTATCATTCTCCAGTGCTTACTCTCCCCAACTAGTCTTATCTAGTCATGATATCATTGTTTAATTTGAGCTCTGAACCTGTCAAATCTTGTGCACACCTGCATATCTTCAGCTGAAAGTTTGTGAGTATCCTCTATGGAATTGCTTGAACAGGAATTTTGTAGTCAAATGGGAAACTCAGTATGGTGTTGAAGGAATAGAACCATCTGGTCTACTTCAGTGAGTTGCTCAGTTCTTTGGCAATTGACACTTAGTCTAATTTCTCCTCATTTATGTCTAAGTGTCTAAAATGGTCAAAGTGAGAAGATGTGCTTCTGTAGGCTCTGGGGATATGCTTCACAGGCAGCCAGGAAAGATGACATTTACAGTGCAGTACTATGGTGTCGTAGAAGAGCTTGTCCACAAATCTGCGAGTTGATTCTGCACTTCAGTTGATGATCTGAAGGCAGGAAACATATTAAAGCAGCAGGTTGTGGCTGTCAGGCTCAGATAATAGTGCCATCTTATCATACAGTATATAAAGTGGTGCTAGTAGGCTATTGACTTACCTCTAATAGTACTCAGTTAAAAATAGACAAACACTTTGGATAAAGTTTTTATGTTTTCCTCTAATGTAATTCCTATCACCTCAGTTCTGACTAACTCCAGTCTTTTAGATTAGTTTTCGTTTTCAATAAAATACATTTAGTTATATTTAGTTGTATAAAATGTACAAATAATCCAACAACTCATTGAAGATTAATGTCTCAAATGTTTCAAATATAAACCAAACCAATCAGCTGGAGAATGTGCATAAATTCTAGCTGCTTCACAACCAGAAATGCACCAGTACTTGAAAGAGTAAGAAGAAAGGGAAAGAGATGATCTTGCAAAAAAACCACAAAACAGACAAATCCATTATTTTTTCTCCCCTTGCTCCTCAAAGAAATAATTCAGAAAAATAGTGAAGATAAATAAGCATATATAAGGAAGAAGCAGCTACAACAGCAATGAAACCCTGACTCCATGGAGAACTTGCCTGTTTTTTCTAACTTTTGTCACTTTATTTAACTAAAGATTCTCTGGTTTATAAACTCATAAACCTGATTTTGTCACTGACTTCAAAGTAGCGTGGATTTCACCACAGGCTTCTTTTGAACAAAACATGTTAGACTTTGAATATAAGTGTTTCAAAGAGGACTAATTTTGTTCCTATTAGTCATGATTCTCTTGTAAGTATTTTGAAATATAGTGACAGAAAATTATGGTATCTAATACAACATTTCTCCCTGCTTTTTTCCCAGGTTTTGCATGTACTGGAAATGTATAAACATTTTAAATGACTTACGTATGTTGGAGAAATACCAAGGGTGTGCAGCAGAGCATATATGTGTAAAATATACACACGAACAAAACAATTATATTTTGCCTGTCTGTGTGTTTAAGGTTCACATACCCTGAGGTTGCATTACTAGCATTGCTATAATTGCGTATAAATGTTTTACTATTCATATGACAAATATAATAAGGAATTTAATTATAACATCTTCCCTCCTTATATATCCTCCTGTGAGGGATATATTTTCCAGGATGAGTAGGAATATGATAATTAATATGATGGATGTATTGTATCGACTAGTAATATGTCTCCTTAAACACATAACATTTGAACTCCACTGCACCTCTTCTAATCACAACTAGTTTCAATTTAGAAGCTTGGTGGTTGATGGATAAGCTGTTAGAGTGTTAAACTGTTCCTACTGCAAAAAATTCTTGTCCACGTTTGATTTTTCATCCCCTAGCTTCAATTTTGAGGCAGTGGATCTTATTGCAGCCTTTTCTCTTAGATTAAAATGCTGGCCACTGTTAAAAATTTGTTCCTTGCAGATGTGCTCATATTTTCTGGTTAAGAAGTGCCTTAATCTAATTTTCTTCTTATTGAAGTGAATGAGCTCATTAAATCATTCGCTTTGTAAAACATCTTTAAGAGGGGAATCGTAGATGAAACACTTTTCTGAAATTTTCCTGTTTTGCAGTGAAGTGGACAACATGTACAGATAACTGTGTCCTGTACTATGTGAAGTGGTTGTAAATATGCCTACTTCTAAGTTTAATTTCTGCCTTAGGCATCACCTTGATAAAGAAAAAAACCAACAAAGAAAACCTAAACGGTAAAGTAAATTAATGAATTCCTAGGGAATGCTGCAGTTTTATTTGATTGCCCCTTCTCAGTAAATTTTGGAGACAGAGAGCTGTCAAGTTGAGTAAAGAAAGCAGGTGATGAGGAATCACAGACAGCAGGGCTGGCACACCTTATAATAAGTGCTTACACTCGTAGAATGTCCACCACTACTAAATCTTAAGTTTGGTTTTACAGACAAGACAGGAGTACAGCATATTACAGGAATGATACACAAATACGTATTTATAATTACCTAAAAATATGTAGTTTCTGTCTTCATGATGATATAGGCATATATATCTGTAAAATATATATTATATAGATATGTATATAATATGCACACACATATATGTATTGCAGCTATATAATAGTGTGCATAGTATATTCCTAATGTTGCTACATGTAAACATTTGATCATTCTAAGAATACTATTAAGAAATTATTAGACAAATTAGAATTTTCTTAGAAATCTACAGGAATTTCAAAATAAACTTGTCAAATATTTAAAAATTTCAGGACGATCAGTATTTCCACTAAAGAAACAAATGTGTCTTACAGTTAATCCATATTTAATTTCAATGTTTTTCCTGAAAACCTCACACAGTTTTCCAAAATGTAAAAAAAAGAAAGAAAAAAAAGATCAACATACACTTACGATTTCCTAGATGGGACTAAATATAGACTTTTCTGCCTCTGAGAAAGAAAACATGTAGCCAACATTGAATTAATGGAATTGTTCAGCTGTTCAGCGCAAGAAAGACATCATGCTTAATAGACATAAATAAAAATAGTTTTTTTCTCCCAATAGTAATATTTGTCTTTGTCTCCCTGTGCTGCTGAATATATAAATTTATATATACACACATGTACGTATATAGCATACATTCACACAATCATATGCAAATATACATATGCATAATTACATGCTAAGTATATAGCTACAGAGATACTTATTTAAGAGACTTGAGGTTCAGAGGAAGGAAAAAGCAAATATTCCAGAGAGGGTAAAAGATCAATTCTCATATTTTGCTTTGATACATTACATCAACAGCAAGATAATTCTCATTTCCTTCAATGTTTGACTAAAATGTTTGGCAAAAGCAGAAAATGACAGATGAAAAGTCCAATCTATAAGAGATTCAGACAGAATATACTGAGAAATATCAACTTAATTTAGAACCTGGTGAAAAGAAGGCAATCTGGATAAGGAGAAAGGGGAGAGAAAAAAGATTTTTATTAGTTTTGGTGAGAGTTAAAAATGGATGCTAACTGAAAGGAAGCAAAATAAAGAGGAAATAGCAGTTCTAAGACAAACGATGTAAGAAGTGGATGTGTGGTATATTTTTCTGTAAGAGATGACATTTCTAAAGCTAAATGAAAGCATTTATGTGAGCAGAAAAATTCTACATTACATCTTCAAGGAAAGAAATGATAAATAGCACAACATGGTTGCACAAAAGAGCTGTCACATGAGAGCTCTGAAGGGTCTGTCAAAATGCAACACAGAGAAGTGGAAAAATAAGTAAGCAACAGTACTATGGCAAATAACAGAAATCCAACAGCCATGTGCTTAACTGTTACCGGAGTGGGTCAGGAAATTTCAGTTAGAGACGTCTCAGCCGCAACTGGGACAAATATAAACCTTGTTGTACAACAAGAAAGAAAATAAAAGGAACTTATAGTTTCTAAGACTGTTTCATACTGGAATCAAACACTCTCATTTAACAGTCGTGCAGAATAAATCTTTTTCTCTTTTATCTTGTTAAGTGCACTAGAAGAAGAGCTAGGCTCTCCAGAGATGAATGATGATCAGAACTGGGCAAAAAGCCCTCTGAGCAGTTGTAACATTGTTTCTGATCATACCTTTAGCATTGATTATACCAACAGAGATTTTAGCCCCTTGGAGGAGACTATGTCCACAACTATTTTTTTCAGAAATTGATGTTGTTTTTTTAATAAAATGTTTTTCTACGTATTTTTCCCTTCCTTGCATTCTCTCTTCTAGAAACATCTACGTAGTTTCAGTAACAGATGTATACTTAATATTGGTTTCTTCAGATTAAAATAAATTATCAGGTTCATAACTCTCTAGGCTTCTTCATTGGCTGTTAAATTTTTAGACCCACTTAAGAGTGAAAAAAAAAATAAAAAAATAGGTGGTCTTTCCTATTCATACCTAATTGTTTCTGGAATTTGCTATGTAACATCTCCCTTTAGAAACATGCCAAAAAAGGTACGGGAAGTCTGCAGAAAAACCTTGAGGTACATGTAGAATATTGAACTGCCCAATCATGGTCAGTAAGATCCTATGTGATCTTATCCCCCGTTTGCTTCTTGCTTGACCGCAGTAGTCTCATTAATCATTGCAATCTCTCTAAAGTATACAAAAGGACCAACATCAGAAACACGGGGGCAGTTATTACCTCTTGCTCCTTTCTCCCCAAATTCTCAATGAATTCTAAGGTTTAGGTTACCTTCTGCAAGTGAAATTTTGTGTACTTGAAAAATCGCTCCTCACATCACTTGGATTACAGAAACAAAGTTGCGTAACGATCAACCAACTTCATTGGCTTGCCACAAATAATTTATCAATTATGTGGAAGATGTAGCCTCTTCAGAGACAAAAAGATTGTTGTTTTATCAAAACAATTTTTTTTTTTTTATCAAAGACAGAAATATATAAATAAGTAGAATTATTTGCTAATATTGGATTTAATTGTGAATGGCATTTCACTGGTTTTGTTTCTGACATTAGGCAATCAGCTGTGACTAACAGGATTTCCAGGAAAAGTAAGATCAGGAACATCTTTAACTACACAAATATTTGAAGAATATTCTTTTTTGATTGGTGGGGTTTTTCTGTGTGGTTGATATTCTTTTGTTTGTTTTGGTTTTAAAGGCAGACTTGATATTTCTTATCTAGAATGCAATTAAAACTTAATTTTTGACTCGATATACAATTTTACATACTTCTGCATCTTCTTCAAACACTATGTTTGAATACATATTGATACCTTTTAAGATATAAAAGAATTACTCGAGAGAGCCCACTGGAAGGCCACAGAAATGATTAGGAGACTGGACCATCTCTCTTATGAGGAAAGGATGAGACTCCTGAGACTCTCAATCTTGATACTGAGAGGGAATCTTATCCATCTTATCTATCCAAAGGGCTGGTGTCAAGAGGATGGGGCCAGACTTTTTTCAATGGTGCCCAGCGATGTAAATTTATAGACAGGAAGTTTCACCTAAACATAAGGAAAAACTATAAGCATGATGGAGCACTAGAACAGGCTGCCCAGAGAAGCTGTGGAGTTTCCTTTCCTGGAGGTATTCAAAACCCATCTGGATGCATTCCTGCGCAACTGACTGTAGGTGAACCTGTTTTAGAAGGGGGATTGAACCAGATGATCTCTCCTTCCAACCTCACCATTCTGTGATTTTCTGATTTTGTGATTTGCAGTAATGAATTTTAGATACGCTTATTACTCCAAAAGTGTGGCATAAGTTCTGTAAGCCACTGAAGTAGCTGACAGTAAGAACTTCACACATGTCCATGCTATTAATGCTATGAAAAAAAACCATCATAAACCCAAACCAAAACAAAACCAATCAACCAACAAACAAACAAACCAAACAACAAGGTTGGAAATCTTTTAGAATGCCTTTTTAATATACCTGTCCTACTCCATTCTTGCATTTGTGTGTTTGTACTAACATATTATTTGAAGTCGTTTATGCCTCTACCATACTGAAAATGGTAGTGGATGAGTGTTTATGGGAGTGAAGAAGTGGCTCAATTTGCGTGAAGAGAAAAAAACAGATATATCTGCACATTCTCGTGCGATTGTAGCTGCCACTTAAAAAACAAATAAGAGTGCATTCACTTCTTTGATGGGCTAAGAGTCTCCTGTTCTCATTATCACATATAGGATACCATGAAGGTTTTATCAACATTTAGATGGTTTGGTTTCAGCTCTTCAGAGTAAAGAAATACACCAGAACTCTGCTTTTATACTGCATTGCCATATACTCACTGACTTTATAGGCCCCTTGTTTTCCCATATGTTTTTCTTTACCTTGCTTTTCTTTGCTACTTCTTAGATTCTTTGGTAAAATGCTAATAGCATTTGCACTGTACATGGACATTGGCATGGGGTCTCTGGCTATTAGGGTAATGCAAATAATAACAGATTAAATATCCTCTTTATTAACGGGAGATGTGTTTTTACAGAAATTAACATAGATTCTCGTAGTTTAGTCTAGCTTAGCCCTTGGCAGCACCACTTTGGCAATTAAAAAAAAAAAATATTATTTGTGGTGCTCTAGACACAATTTAACTTGTGTCAGGACCACAATCCTATATGATGATTGAGAGACGGAATATTTTCAGTGTCATAATTAATTTAAACATATCCTATCCTCGTATTTATAAGTCTGCTTGCAGCAAGAAATACTTCACTTCATAAGCAGTTCATCCTTCATCATGTTTAGAAACATCCCAGGTTTTATTCATTCTTTTTTTGTTCTTCTCCAGAATTATTGGTGCATTTAAAAGTATTTTTTTTTGGTTATTATTTTTCTTCCTATATTTTCCTTTTCTTTTGTTTGGAAGAGAGTAATAAAAATAAATAATAGCAGAAATTGTTAAATAGAATTGCTACATTATTTAATTATTACAGTGGGAAAATTAAACAGATAGATGTTTGGTTTGTGTCATTTAACCACACCTTTTGTTAGAGTCCTAGAAGTTTGAAACTGACTCTCTCCTAGGAAAGAGACATGGGAACAGCTGAAGGACTCTTCTGTACTGGACTCTGGTTTCTTTTTTTTCCTGTTGGGAAATAATTGGTAAACTCCTGTAAAAAGACAAATCTTGTGAACCTGAATGCTTTTCTTGGCGTAGTTTTGGAAGTTAATGTCATTCTTTCATCTGCTTTAAGAGTGCTTGAAAGTCTATTTTTTTCTAAATTATTTACAACTTTAAGATAAATGTATTATTTTTTCATTTATCTTTAAGAAGCATATGAGCTTTTAAGGAAGGAAAAATAAAGCAAGAAATCTGTAAAGAAATCTCAATGTAACTACAGAATCAAATAAGGGAATGTTCTGAAAAAAACATACTGAAGAAGCTACACACACCTTTAGCTATATAGCTTGATCACAATTTTATTCAACTGTTCCCTTTATAGACATAATACTGTTCTGATATTTCAAAGTGTTTTAAAAATATGAGTCAGGTTACTCAATATAGGATAATGAATACTGTGGATCATAAAATTATGGGAAATGCACCTAAAAATCTGGAGAAGTGCAGTTATGCAGATTTTGGCATTAAGAACCAAGTCATTTTATTATTCTACTATGCATATATTTTGCTATACTGCCACGCAGATATTGACCTTTCTCATGTTCTGTCCTAATTGAACAGCCAGAAATATAATTGTGTCAGGTCAATATGAAAGGGATTAATTCAGCTCATTTTTGGTATCTATTTCTGTGGAAAAGAAATTTACATATTTCTAAACCCACATATTTGATGTTATTTCAAAATAAACAAATGTTTTGAGAATATAAAGGAAATACTTTCAGTTTTAAAAAGACTTTTGAAAATATCAACTTAATAAAGTTGACAAGGATTGACTAATTTTTAGAGTGGACACAGATATGAAATTTTGTTCCTATGATTTTTTTTGCACATTGCACTGATTGTGAAAATTTGTGAAATACATCAGTAGAAGTAATTAAATATCAGTTCTTCATTAATGCTTACAAACTGATTTAAAGCAACTGCTGCAGATGAGACTGGTGTTTAAACCAGGATTATGCTAATTATTATAGAGAAGGAATAAGTCTGATGCTGACTGATATGACTTCATTAGGATGAGCAATACAGTGCTTTGTTTCGCTCTCATATATACTATTGTAAGACTGATCCCTTTAATCACTGACAAAATTATTACAACAAGTAATAAATTAATCAGCAGTCATCTGCAGTCTTTGGAATGGATCCTCCATGTATGCAGAGGTGTTGGTTTTGGCTTCTGAGAATTGTAAAGCGTGGAATGTTTTTATAGGTAAAAGCACTGTTAAAAAGACATATGTAACCACTGTCAGCAAAGTTAAATTACAATTGATCTTTGGTTATAAATAAATAAATACTTTAATATGTTCAACAGTGGTAGTGTTAACCTCCTTGTGAGTCTGAAGTTTGAGCAGCAGAGGGATCATGCCTTATGATGGTTACTGTTTATTCAGGATTATAGCAGAAATCTAAGCAGCTAGAAATAAATGTGGAGTACTTCATGTACCATGACTTATCAATGGCTGACCTAATAATGAAATTTCTCTCACAAAATTCAGCAGTAAATTCTGAAAGACTTAAATAAAGTCTTTTTAGTAATGTCGTCGTTTGCTAAGCCAAGTGTACTATTTGTTGCCTTACAGCAGGTACATCTATGATATTCAATGCAAACCCTACAGGACTGACAGAAGAGGTAGGACTTTCTGGATAGCCTTTACTTTCTCAGTCATCTGCTTGAGGCTGGAAAACACTGTAGGATATGTCAACGTGCAATAAATGCAGTTCAGGTTGTGTTTTAGATTGTGTAACTGAACCACCTACAAGAGTTTCTTCTGTGCTTTTTCTAGTATACTGACATTACCTTTGATTTTGCTGAATTTTAGTTCTTGCATGATTCATACAAAATGTGACTGTCAAAATGTGAAATAATCATCATCTAACTTTATGGGCTAAATTGTCAAAGGAGTGCGTGGAGAACTGAGATCACCAATGCTGATAACAATAATGCTGCCAAACAGGAAACTCCTCTTTCAGTGCTTTAAAGGTAGTATTTTATACTTGTTGTTAACTCAGTTGTATCACCTTCCCAAAATAAATGGTGACATTCTAAAGCAGTACATAAATAATTCCAGAAATAGGAAAGAATAACAAACACTTTATTTAAATAAGGCTTGATAAAAATTTAAAAAAGACAAAAAATAGCAAAATATAATAATAGTTATGAAAATGGGAAGGGAATTTTGTCTTTAGAAGTGTTTCCTTTTATTAGCTTAATCAGAGACATTGGACAATTTCCATTGGGGATGACCTATTAAGGTCAAACACCTTGCAAAGACGCTGGTCAACTGTTACAGAAGTTGTGTGGGGTTATGTTCTGTTGGGATTGAGTATCATAGAATCATAGAATCACAGAATCTTCCAGTTGGAAAATACCTTTGAGATCGAGTCCAAACACACTCATCTTCTGCTAAACCATGCCCCTTAAAAATTCATCTACCTGTTTTTTAAACATCTCTAGGGATGGTGACTCAACCACCTACCTGGGCAGATATTCCAGTGCCTGACCACCCTTTCAGTAAAGAAATTCTTCCTAATGACTAGTCTGACCCCACCCCCCCCGGTGCAACTTACGGCCTTTTCCTCTTGTCCTATTACCTGTCACTTGAGAGAAGAGAATACTCACTCTCTCACAGTCTCCTTTCAGGTAGCCATAGACAGTGATGAGGTCTCCCCTCAGCCTCCTCTTCTCCAAGCTAAACAACCCCAGTTTCCTCAGTCACTCCTCGTAGGACTTGTTCTCCAACCCCTTCACCAGCCTCATCACCCTTCTCTGGATGTGCTCCAATACCTCAATATTCTTCTTGTAGTGAGGGACCAAAAAACTGAACGTGATACTCAACGTGTGGCTTCACTGATGCTGAGTACAGGGGCACAATCACATCCCTGGTCCTGCTGGCCACACTGTTTCTGATACAGACCAAGATGCCATTGGCCTTCTTGGCCACCTGTGCACACTGCTGGCTCATATTCAACTGTCTGCCAACCAACACCCCCAGGTCCATCTCCAGGCAGATCCAGCAGGTTGTTGTGTCCCAAGTGCAGGACTCGGCATTTGGTCTTGTTAAACCTCATCCCATTGATTTCAGTCCATCGATCCAGCCTGTTCAGATCAACCACGGTGGCAGTTCTCCAGGCATAATTCTCACAGGGAACATTTATTTTCTAATGTCTGATCACAATATCTTCCACTGTATCCTCTGTCTGCTATTTCTTCCTTTTTGCTGTACATCTCAGAAAATATTTGACAGCTTTCCAGGGGACCCAACTCAAGTACCTCTATAAGAACGCACATAGTAAGGGTAATAAACAAGAGGAGCTGGGCACATGCACATGTGTGCACAGCTACGACCTCATTGACATCACAGAGACATTGTGAGATGGACCCTATGATTAGAGTGTCGGGATGGAGGGATACAGACTATCTAGAAAGGAATGGCAGGGGAAAAAAAAGAAAGGGTGTTGCCCTCTAAGTCAATGACCAGTTGATATGCATGGCGCTTCAGCTGGGGATGAGGAGCCCATGGGACAGGATTAAAGGGAAGGCATGCGTGGAATATATTAAGTTGGGAGTCTGCTACAGGCTACTAGACCTCTGTTGGAGGGACAATACATCAAGGTTCAAGCAATGTAGGATGTTCCTGGAATGTGTTGATGACAACTTCCTTCTCCAAGAGCTGATGAGCAGAAGTGCTATGCTGGATCTTGTTGTCACAAATAAGGAAGGGCTATTGGGGAATGTGAAACTCAAGGGAAGCCTTGATTGCAGTGAGCATGAAATGGTGGAGTTTGAGATCCTTGGAGAAGCAAGGAGGGCATGCAACAAGCTCACTTCCCTGGACTTCAGGATAATATACTTCAGCCTATTCAGAGAACTGCTTGGAAGGATACGGTAGGATAAAGCCCAGGAAGACAGGAACAGGGCAAGAAATATGGTTAATATTCAAGGATCTCCTTCTCCAAGCTAAGGAGTGATGCATCTCAGCAAAGATGAAGTCAGGCAAAAATGCCAGGAGGCTTGAATAGATAAACAACGAACTCCTGGACAAACCTAAACTTAAAAGAAGGAAACTGACAGAAGGTGGAAGCAAGGGCAGGTAACCTGAAAGGAATACAGAAAAATTATTTGAATAGCCAGGGATCAGATTGTGAAAGTAAAAGCCCTGATAGAATGAAATCTAGCCACAGATGCCAAGGACAAGAAGAAAAGTTTCTAAATATATGTCAGTGATGAAGACTAGGTTCTAGAATGTAGGTCCTCTCCAGGAAGAAACAAGTTGCCCAGGATATGGATATGGCTGAGGTACTCAACAACAGTCAAAAGGGCTGTTCCTCAGGGCTCAGTGTTGGGTCCAGTTCAGTATCTTTATCTGATCTGGATGAAGGGATTAATTGTACCTTCAGTAAGTTTGCAAATGATACTAAGCTGAGAGAAAATGTTGATCTGCTTGAGGACAGGGAAGTTCTACAGAGGGATCTGAAAAAGCTGGATTAACGAGCTGAGACTAGATGTATGGGGTTCAACAAGATCAAGGGCTGAGTCCTGCACTTGGGACACAACTATCCCAGGCAACATTACAGACTTGGAGAATAACGTTTGGAGAACTGGCTGTCAGAGAAGGACCTGGGATGTTGGTTGACAGACAGCTGAATATGAGCCAGCAGTGTGTCCAAGTGATCAAGAAAGCCAGTAACACCCTGGCCTGTATCAGAAACAGTGTGGCCAGAAGGACCAGGAATGTCATTGTACCCCTGTACTCAGCATTGGTGAGGCTACACCTCAGATACTGTGTTCAATTTTTGGCCCTCCCTAGAAGAAGGACATTGAGGTGCTGCAGCACGTCCAGAGAAGGACAAAGAAGCTGGTGAAAGGTCTGGAGAACACACCTTATGAGGTAGTTGAGGGAACTGGGATTGTTTGTTTTGGAGAAAAGGTGGCTGAGGGGAGACATTATCACTGTCTACAACTACCTGAAAGGAGGTTGTAGTGAGGTGACTGTTGGTCACTTCTCCCAAGTAACTAGCGATAGAACAAGAGGAAATGATCTCTCAACCCAGGGATGGTTCAGATTAGATATCAGGAAAAACTAATCCACCGAAAGGATGAACTGTCCACTGTAGGAGAAGATCAAGTAGAACACCATGTAAGGAACGTTAAAGTGCACAAGTACATGGGATCTGATGAGATGTATCTACAGGTCCTGAGGAAACTGGTAATCAAAGTTATTAATCCTCTATCCATCACATTTGAGTGATGGCAACCTGTTGAAGTTCCTGCTGACTAGAAAAGGGGAAACATAACCCCCATTTTTTTAAAAAGTTAATAACAAACAACTGGGGAACTACAGGATGGTCAGTCTCACCTCTGTGCCCAACAGTATTGTGAAGCAAACCCTCTTGGAAACTATACTGAGGTACTCAGAAAATGAAGAGATGATTGGTGACAACAAACACGGCTTCACTAAGAGTAAATTGTGCCAGATAAAATTCTTGGCCTTCTATAATGGCCCTATAGCTTTTGTAGATGAGAGAAGGGTAACTGATGTCATCTACCTGGACTTGGGCAAAGCATTTGTCACTATCATGAACAGCATTCTGGTCTCTAAGTTGGAGAGACATGGATTTGATGGATAGATCATTTAATGGATAAGGAATTGGCTGGATGATCACACTCGAAGAATTGTGGTCAATGGTTCACTCTCCAAGTGGAGACTGGTGATGAGTGGTGTTCCTCAGGGTCTAGTATTGGTACATTTAACATCTTTGTAGGCGACATGGACAGTGGGATTGAAGACACCCTCAGCAAGTGTCCCAAAGACACCAAACTGTGTGGTTCGACTAACACTCTGGAGGGAAGGGATGCCATCTGGAGGGATCTTTACAGGATTGAGAGCTGGGCCTATGTTAACCTCATGAAGTTCATCAAAGCCAAGTGTAAGGTCACACACCTGGGTTGGGACAATCCCAAGGATGAAGGTAAGCTGGGCAAAGAATGGATAGAAAGAGAAGAATTTAGGTGAGCTTGTGGATGAGAAGCTCAACATTTAAAATATTTATTTTCAATTGATAAAATATTTTTAACCAATGTAACTGAAATGGTTTCAAAAAATTTATAAGACGATTAAATTACAAATGAAAAATGCAAAAATATATAGAAAGGAATAGGCAATATTTAACAAAACCTATTAACCTATTTCATCCAAAAGTTGTTTTGTTTTTTTTTTTTAATATCTTAGCCATTTGGAATAGAGGACAGTATTTCTTAATCTTTAATTACTATGCGCAAGAAGTGCACTGCGATTATTTTGTGATTGAAGGCAATGAAGGATTTAATTTTGTCCATGACACTATCTCTGCTCATTTCTGTGAAGCATTGCATGTTGCACATGGTTACAGAAAGAGGACAGAAAAAGAGAGATGGTCTGTATTTGTAGTAGACAAATAAGCAGGTTTTCCACTTTGACCAAATTAAAACCAATACATAATGTTTTTTCAAATCGGATTATTTTTTGGAAGAAAGGATAGAAAAATCTGTGACCTGACTGTTATTACTGAAACTTGGTGGGATGAATCCCATGACGGGAGTGTGGCTATCTGTGTCTTCAGGCTGTTCAGAAGAGACAGATCAGGAAGGAGGGGTGGAGCTGTTGCCCACTATATCAGGAATCAGATAGAGTGTGAAGACCTGTCCCTGAAGAATACCCACAAACAGGTCTAAAGCTTATGGAAAGAATAAGCATTATGAGAATAAAAGACCTAGGTAATAAAAGGAACTTTGTTGGTGATGTCTACTACAGGACACCTGATTAAGGAGAGCCTGCTGATGAAGCTTTCTTCCTTCAGCTACAGGAGGCTTCACATTCATAAACTCTCAATGGCAACTTCAACCACACTGACACCTGCTGGGAAAATAGTATGGCAAGTTTCAGGCAATCCAAAAAACTCCTAGAGTGCATTGAAGACAATTCCTTAACCCAGGTAGTAGACATCGCTACGCAAAGGGATGTAATACGGGACCTGATGGTCTCCATCGTAAGTGAGTTTATCAGTGGTGTCAAGTTTGGAGGCAACCTGGGCTGCAGTGACCATTCATTGGAGTTCAAGGTCCTGAGGGACACAGGACAGGCAAGGAGTATAGTCAGGACCCTAAATTCCATCTCTTCAAGGAGTTAGAAAGTAGGACTCCCTGGGGGAGAGCCCTCAGGGACAAGGGAACATAACAAAGTGACAGATATTTAAGGAAGTTTTCCACAGAGAGCAAGAGCGCTCAGTCCATAGATGTAGAAAATCAGGGAGGGAATGGAAGAGACTGTTGCGGCTGAGTCAAGACCTGCTGGTCAAATTGAAGAGGAAGAGAGACCTGCACAGGCAGTGTAAGCAGGGTCAGGTAACTTGGGAAAAGTACAATGATGTTGCCCGATTGTGTAGGGGTGGGGTAAGGAAAGCAAAGACACAGCTGGAGTTGAGCTTGGCAAGGGAAGCACAGAATAAGAAAGGCTTCTGTAGGTATGTTGGCCAGAAAAGGAAGGTTAAAGGGTTTCCCCATGGATGAAAGAAAGTAGTGACCTCGTATCAACAGACGAGGAGAAAGCTGAAGTACTCAACAATATTTTGCCTCGGTCTACACTGGCAACTGCCCTCCTCACCCCTCCAGGGCCAATGGAAAACAAGATGGGCACCAGAGGGCTATAGTCCCTCCTATTGTAGGGAAAGATCAGGTTCATGACCACCTGAGGAACCTGAAAGTACACAAATTTATGGAACCTGGTGAGATGCCTCCCATGGTCTTGAGGGAAATGGCTGATGTGGTTGCCAAGACAATCTCCACAATATATGAAAAGTCACGGCAGTCAAGGGAAGTTCCTGTTGAGTAGATTAAGGGCAACGCCTATTTTTAAAAAGAGTAGCAAAGACGACCCTGGGAACTACCAACCTGTCAGTCTCATCTTGGTGCAATTGTGGAAGCTATGCTAAAGCCCATGGAGGACAGGGAGGGGATTTGAGACAGCCAACATTGGCTTCACCAAGGGCAAGTCCTGCCTGACCAGCGTAGCGGTTTTCTATGATGGGCCTACTGCATTAGTGGACACAGGAAACACAATGGATGTAATCTATCTGTAATTTCATAAAGCGTTTGTCACGGTTCCTTACAACATCCTTCTCTCTAAATTGGAAAGTTTAATAGGTGAACTTTTTGGTGGTTAAGGAATTGGTTGAATGGTTGCATTCAGAGAGTAGTTGTCAATGTCTCAATGTCCACATGACCTGAGACAAGTGTTGTCCCTCAGGGGTCTGCACTAGCACCAGTGCTGTTTAATATTTTCATTCATGATATAGACAGCAGGATCAAGTGCACCTTCAGGAAGTTTGCAGATGACACCAACCTGAGTGGTGCAGTTGTCACACCAGAAGGATGGGATATCATCCAGAGGGACCTTGACAAGGTGGAGAAGTGGGCATGTGTGAACCTCATGAAGTGGAACAAGGCCACGTGAGAGGTCCTGCACCTGGGTCAGAGAAATCCATGTTTTCAATACAGAACTGGGGACAATGTGATTGTGACCAGCCTTGCAGGTGCTGATAGATGAGAAGTTCGACATGAGCTGGCAATGTGTGTTTGCAAGCAAGAAGGCCAACCATGCCCTGGGCTGCGCCAAAAGACGTGCGTTGCCAGCAGGCCCGAGGAGGTGAATCTCCCCCTCTACTCCACTCTCAGGAGTCTCCACCTGGAGTATTGTGTACAGTTCAATGTAAGAAGGATATGGAACTGTTTAAATGGGTCCAGAGGAGGGCTACAAAGTTTATAAGAGGGCTGGAGCACCTCTGCTATTGAGGACAGGCTGAGACAGTTGGGCTTCTTCAACCTGGAGAAGAAAAGGCTCTGGGGAGACCTCGTAGTGGCCTTCCAGTACCTGAAGAGGCTACAAGAAAGCTGGGGAGGGACTTTTTACAAGAGCATGTAGGGGGAAGATCTCTAAACTGGAAGGTGGAAGAAGTTATTTACACTAAGGGTGATGAGGCACTGTCACAGATTGTCCAGGGAAGTTGTGGATGCCCATTCCCTGGAATTTCAACGCCAGGTTGGATGGGACCTTGAGTAGCCTGCTCTGGTGGGAGGTGTCCCTGCCCATGGCAGTGAGATTGGAACCGGATGATCTTTAAAGTCGCTTCCAATCCAAACCATTCTGTGGTTCTGTGTAAGAGAGTGACTTACTATATTTAAGCTTATATGGTTACATGGGAAAAGATTGTTGTTTGAGTTTCTTTAACATTTTTTCCTGTTCCCATGTGTTTCACTATTAATTTATGAGTTCTGAGTTCTTGTATTTTCAAATCTGTGCTTTTTCATATGGAATTAAAAAAATCTTAAAACAGCAATGACAACTACTATTTACCAATTTAATGAGGAGTTCTATGAAGTAGAATTTGGAATGATCATACCACTTGAATAATTTTCTATGGTGTTTTAAGAAAGGATTTTTCAAGATAATTACACACAAATTGGCCAAATTCATATTTCTATTCAGAAGGATTTTTGTACTTAAAAATTTCTTCAAGAGAAATTTGTTTCCCTTTCAAGAAGTTAGAGAGTTTTTTCTTAGTCTGTGAAAATATCTATTTCATCTCTTCTTCTAATCACTTTTGCAGTTACCTTCATCAGACCCATCTTAATGAAGATTTGCAAAAATGAAATATGAGTCTTCAGTGACTGTTTCAGTGTGAACTTACAAGAAAATTGAAAATTGTCTGGTGTAACAATAACCATGAAAGAATTGTTTGCTACACTTATTTCAACATCCTGACTGAATCCATCAGAGGAACAAAAGGACAATTTGGGAAAACGAGTCATCAGATATACGAAAAATTGTCAGCTAATACAGACTGAGATATTGACTTATCTCTGAAGACTGCTTGTTTGAAGCAACCTAAAGTATTTACAAATTTTATTCATCTAGCATCACCAGGGAATGAAGTGGGGCTTAAGTTATTTTTTGTGGGGATCTCATAAAAGAAATTTGCTCACTAGCTAGCAAACAGCTGAGAAAAACCTATAGCTCACAAAGGCCCAGTTAATCTATAATGGTGCGAAAGAGTATTACCTCACTGATGATTTTGATTGACATAAGATATTACTGGGGCAAAGGCACGAGAACATGGCATTTCATAACCCATAATTATGTAAGATAATCATCCATTTTGAAAATACTATAGTATTATACAACTATTCTGTTTTGTCATGAATCCATGAAATTTTTTAATTTGTTTTACTTTGCCAGATTTTGTTTCTTGAAATGGGTGGTGATGCGTTTTTTTTGTTGTTTTTTTTTTTTTTTGTACAGGGAAAGCTATGTCTGAGAGAAAAGAAATTAATGTATGTATTTAGATTTAGTGGTATTGTAAAGAAAAATAAATACTGTCACTTGTGGTATATTAACTTACATAAAAATGATTGTTGATAATTGGACCAGACCATGAAAAGTACACTGTAAATTTATTACTGTACTTTCTGCCCTAGTTAGAGCCCTTCTGCAGGTTGTTCATATCTGAGAACAAAATTGTATACCAAAGTTTCTTTTGCTTATTTTAACAGAATTTTTCTTAATGAATCTAAGCATCTGGATCAATTTTCTCTGAGGTAGAAAAATTTCTTTAAGCTTGCAGGTGAAACATAATTTGTTAGCCAGAATGTATTTTATACCAGAAAAGATATTTGTACCAGAAAGGATACAAATAGAGCTTATCTTGGAACACAAATCTCTCTTTTGTAAGGTGTATAAGAAATGCAGTATGTCTATTTATTAAACAGCACATGAACCTGTCATAAAAAAAAAAAAGAAATATTCGTTTAATGTGTGGTATTTCCCTTTACACATTTTGAAAAATGAAGTCAGGTAGTTCTGGGTTTTTTCAGGGTTAAATCAGAAACTTTTGGAATAAATCAAGTTTGAATTGTTGCATATAGTGTGAGTAATATTTCCCTTTACTCTCTCTACCTCTTTTTCTTTATTTTATTTTTTTTTCATGGGGGAGTCCTGGATAAGGAAAAACATCCCATTATGAGAAAACACGATTTCTTGGGTAATGTCATTGGAAAACCTGATTATATATCTGTCTTCCCCCTTTGACTCCTGGCTGTTTAACACAACACATGCAATTTGTCTACTTATTGGTCACTAGTAAAATCTGTACAAATCATGAGCTGAAATGAAAATGAAAGCTGAAGTGAAATGAAAAATTAGGAATCCGTATTTTTATTTTATAAAGTACTTTGTATATAAAAATGCTAAGAGATATTGTAAAGATAAATTCATAGCTCAAAATTCAAATCAATTAAAACTCTAAAATACATCTGTTCTGAAATCAAGGAAGATACCTCACACATTTACTAGAAACAGTAAAAATCAAGGACACAGAGACTCTCAAGAGCTAATGTCCTTTTCTGAAAGGAAGTCATTTCTCATTCAGGTGCTATATAAACCTTTAATCCCAGGAAAGCTGATAGGAAAAGTAATAATTTCCTTAGATGAGCTGTATTTGAATAGTGTGCTGTGAATAAACCATGAGGATATTCACTAAATGTTATAAAGAAAAAGATTCTGAATAGCCGGTCATTAAGTAAACATCATCCATTCTGTGCACGGAGCAAGACAGTTTTTCTGAGGGAAAAAACAGTGTGTGATTATGTAATTAATGACTGTATTAAAGTGCACACAAAAGACTGGCAATTAAAGGTTGTCTCAGTATCTTAGTTCTGCCATTCTTCTCAGTATTTGATGATGCATTTCTAATAATTTTATAGCGCATTTTGTTAATGTTTGTGGAATCATTTTACAAACTTCTAAATATTAATTTTTAATTTAAAATTTTCAGACATATCTTCTACTTCCTGAAAATCTGCCAATACACTTGGTGTGTATTTTGCCCAACTGTTGAAACAATGGACTCTAAAGAAAGAAAATAAAACCAATAAAACATCCAATGAGTACATTTCCATTGCTTGATAAATATTCTTATTAAAAAATAAAACGATATTCTTCTGGTTTTAAGAAACACAGAGCATCAAACTATTGATTTTGTAAACAGAACAAATAAATTTGTTGATTATGAGTATAACACAAAAAAAATAACAAACTATTCAACTTGATAATTTGCTGTACTTGGCAACAGGGAAGGAAAATTCTACACTGTTTTGCATAATATGCAGAATTGTTTTCTGGTTTCGACATTACACAAGTGCCTTAGAATTACTTTCTAGAGAATTCTACCTTTTATGCAAATTGTATAGTGAAGTTGCCATCCCTACCAAAGCATACCACTGAAAAAATGTGTACCCATATGCTAATACTGTCACACATATGCCACTGTGTAGCAAAGAAACCATCATCAGAAAGAATACCTCTGATCTGTGATAGACTCCAAATAAACACTCCGAACTTTAGTCTGGACACCAGTCATCTAAAAGCAAACACAGGTGAGGATTTAAACAACTAGCTGTGACTTAATTAGCTTAATATATCTGGTTGTTTAAGTGGACCTAAGTGTGAGGAGATTAACATCGCTCTGAGAGGAACTGAAAAAATGGCTACTGGTGGAAATGCAGATTCATTTTCATTTTAGGACTCAGACCTTTTAGAGCTCAGCTGCAGACGGTAATAAACTAGTACACATCCAAATTACTAGATGTTAAATCTACATTTCTGTTGTTTAGTAGCACTATACCTCCAGGATTCATAAAGGCAGGGAAACAATCGCTGCTTACTGATAGTTTGGTTCAACAGGAAAATTTTGTTATTTATGTCACAAAAGGGACTGACTAAGTAGATGTTCTACATCTTTTTGAACAGCTTCCAAGTATTCATTTTCATAAGGAAAGTGAACTTCGCAGTTAGAGCAAGACAGTCCAAAAATCTGGACAAAATGAAAACAGGAAAGTGGGTGTTCATTCAGTGTCAGTCTTCCTTTACATGTTTTTTGAGGAAGAAAAATTCTCATTGGACAGAAACTTTGCAGATGTGTCCCAATACTTGTACATTTTTCTTTATATGGTGCTGGTGATCCACACTCTGATCAAGCACTTCTAGATTTCAGTCAGGTGTAAATTTCCTGAGAAGGTTAAAGGGTTTGTAGATCTCTATTTAAACACTCTTTCTGTAGGAAATCCACCGTTGACTGTGATCCAATGTAAACTGAGAAGGTTAAGTCAGTATAGAAAATCAGTCCAGCTTATGTGCCCATCCTTATCTGGCTAGTCTGTGAGTTATTTATTTGTTTTGAAATGCAAGCTAGAAAATGTCCAGTTACATCACAAAACAGAAGCATTTTTTTAGTTGTTATTTGCCATTTTCCTGAAGCAAGTGGTTTTTCTGAGGTGAATATAAAACACAGTTGGTCTTTTCTGTTGAATGCTTCTCAGACCATAATCCTGCAGTTATGGCTGAAAGACCATACAGAACCAAAAGGGGAAAATTATATAATTTAAAAGAAGTGATGGGTAGTGTAGTATTTTCATTTAAATAATTTCAAATCAATAATCCGATCTTAGTGGAAAATTTTGCAGGCTTCTGTTTCAATTCAGAATCCTATTTGTCATAGGAAGTTGAATAAAAAAGAAATGAATGCTTTAATATGTCTTTTTTTCCTCAATGGTAAAATTGTTCTCCTTAAAAAAAAAAGTCAGTGATAAATCCATTGGGAAATTTGCACATCTAGAGCAGTTGAATCTTGTCAGGAAGATACACCATGCATACACTAAAGTAGAGTTTAAATGTAAGCGGAGAAAATAATTAACTATGACTGAAGATTTGCCAAAGATCTGTCTTGGAAAGATATATGGACTTTCAAAATAGAGGAAAGTAGAATGATTTGACTGGAAATAAAGACTAATAATTTATCTCCAGTCTTTGAGTATTCAAATATTCTTAGTAAATAGATCATTTAATATTTGTGTAAAATGCAAAGCATTGCAGATTTGTATATATATCCTTGTTTCTTCTCATTGCTAAATCCTTCCCCAGTTAGTGACTTTTCAGTTTTCACTTGAATATATTAAATGGAAATTTTCCAGAAATGCAAGACACAAACACATTGTTCCCTCATTATCCTGATTTTGTAGCAATACAGAAATCCAGACACTAGGCCTTATTCTGTATTTCAAATTTATTGTTTTTTAAAGAAGTCATCTGAAAAAAACACTGTATTACACTAATACATTAGCTGCATGTCTATGGGTGAGTGAATGAATACCTTAACCATGTGAAATAGTATTGTATTTTGATACACGTAGGTCAGGTTAGTTTTAAGCTATGGTTTCATTCTTTGATTTCCCTTATGCATTCTGGTTGGGACAAACAGTAGCATCCATTTGCTTATTACCTTTATTAACATTACAGATCAGTAGAGATAACAGGACAGAAAGTGCCTCACAGTCACTAAGACTTCAATTCAGGTAAACAGCAAATATCAATATTATTGAATCTTAAGTCTGTTGCCAAACTACAGCATACTCAGCATATTTGTAGGTGAAAAGGACAGCTCGTCAATTGCTGAATAAATCGAATGAGAAGGATTACCACGCTCACAATGAAAGAAGAGTGTAGCTCCTTCAAATATTGTATTTGGTTTAACTTACATTTCTGTTGCAAATATTTTTGCCATTGTTTCTATGGTACACAGATTGTAATGTTTCTTTAACCACCTATTAAGCACACTGATAGGAAAAGATATTGATTTTCTCTTTTTTTCCTTTGAAAGTCTCTGTAGACAACAGAAGTTACATGGTGCCTCTTGTAGTAATTCTTTTAATTTCTTCAGCCCTTATGAGGTTGTGCTAGGGCCTGTTAAGTGTGTAAGCAATTATCTTTCTTACTATATGCTTAAATCTTTTTTATTTTTTTTTTTCCCAAAGCTTCATAATTGAGAGTATGATATGAATTTATCTGTATCTATTTATATGTGGGTAAGTATACACGCATACCTACGTATCTGAATGCTCTGCTCCCATAGAAAGAAGAATGGTCCTATCTAGAGCACTGAAAATAGCCTCACGGGTCTCTGTCAAAGGCATTTCACTGAACTCTTCTCAGCATCTCACTGCTAAGAGTTACAAGCTTATGGACTTTCTTCTGAACAGCAGTACTGCAAAGTATGCTCACAGTCACCCTTTGTGACAATGTTTTATGGCCCATTTCAGGAGAATAGTATGCTTTAACAAAATTTCTTTGATGGAGTTGGGCACCCCTTCATTTGATGTACCCTTTTAATAGACACTGTTGGTTAGATTTTTCCTCTTAAGTTGCTTTTGAAGTAGAGAGAACTGTGCAGTCTGTACTCAAGTAGATATAGTGGATGTCGAATGTTTTGCCCTCTATTTATCTGTTAAGACCATATGTTGTCCCTCAGAGGCCCATACTGGGTCCTGTACTGTTTAACGTCTTCATTAGTGACATAGACAGTGGGATCAGGTACATCCTCAGCAAGTTTGCAAATGACACCACGCTGGGTGATACAGTTGACATGCCTGAGGGATGGGATGCCATCCAGAGGGACCTGGACAAGCTTGAAAAGAGGGCCCATGTGAAGGCAATGCCAAGTGAATGGTCCTTCAACTAGGTCATGGAAATCACTGGTATCAATACAGGCCTAGGGAAAACAGGATTGAAAGCAGCCCTGCTGAGGACTTGGGGTACTGGCAGATAAAACACTGGACATGAGCTTGAAGTGCACACTTGCATCTCGGAAGGCCACCTCTATCCTGGCTGCATCAAAAGAAGTGCAGTCAGCAGGTCAAGGGAGATGATTTTGCCCCTCTACTCTGCTCTGGTGAGAGTCTACCTGAAACACTACATTCAACTCTGGAGTCCTCAGTGTAGGAAAGACACAGAGCTGTTGCAGTAGGTCCAGAGAAGGGGTTATTCAGCTTGGAGAAGGCTCCGGGGACACCTTATTGTGGCCTTTCAGTACTTCATAAGGGTTTATAGGAATGATTAAGACAAAATATTTAGCACAGCCTGTTGCAATAGGACAAGAGGCAATGGTTTTAAACTGAAAGAAGGAAGATATTTTTTACAATGAGAGTGGTGAAGCACTGGAATGAGTTACCAAGAGAGGCAGTAGATGCCCCACCCTTGGACCATGCTGGACAGTACTCTGATTAACCTGATCCAGTTGAAGATGTTCTTCTACAAGGAAGTTGGGCTAGATGACCTTTAAAGGTCCCTTCAATACAAACAATTTGATAATTCTATGATTCTATATAACTTTGCAGAAAATACTCAAGAAGAATATTATTTATTTATTAGTAACTCTCCTCCTCATCTGAGGAAGAATGAAAGCTAAATCTCTACCTCCTCATTCCTAAATTTGCTCTCCTAAACCACCTTTTTTTTTTTAAAATATTAATTTTACTTTAGTGTTTAAATTCCTCATAATTTTGATTTTCTAGTGTTCTAGCTGCTATACAAGCTTTACCAGTTCCAAAACACTAAAAATCTTTCTAAATGACTTCCTTCTTTTGTTCTTCTTTTAAGATGGTCTTACCAAGGTAGGTCTGTTTGTAGGCAACATTTATTTTATTCAAATTTACATTCAATGTTTGTAATTATTTGCTTTTGAAGACTATATAAAATTTATAGGTGAACAAAGAGAGCTGCAGAAAGAAGAAGAGAAAATACAGAGAGATATTGGGAAAACTGATAGAAGGACAAAATTTGAGATGTAGACAAAATACAGCCAAAATTACGAGCATTAATGTAAAATTAATACCCCAGCATCACAGAGAAATATTTTCATGAAGAGTAAAATAAGAGAACATTTAAAAACCAAAACAGAAACATAAACCAAAAAGGAAAATGCTCATTTTTAGACAGTAAAACATACTTGTGATATATGCTTTTTTCCATTGTCTTGTATTTCTTCAAATAGCCATTATTTTTGCAGCTAATTAAAATGGAAAAGCTAAAGAAAAAGGATGTTCAACAAATGACTCCTTCAGCCTCTGTAATACAGTGAATTCATTTCAGGCTCAGTCCTCTGAGAGATTATTAAGCACTTCTTGATTTATGCAGAGATACCGGCATCTTTGGGAAATGATCTGAAGAGAATGCTTGCAGAGTACTTTGTGATTTCTTGCACACTGTTTTTCCTCAAAAAAAAAAAAAAAAAAGGCTGTTCTTAATTTACTTTCAATAAAGTTTCATATTCGTTATAATACCAAGGTAAAATGAAAGCTCTGAAGACTGTAACATTTTTTTCAGTTAGAGTAAGTTGTTTATTTTCTCGTATTTATTTCAACCATTTACAAAAATGGTAACCTCTATTGTTTCCATAGCCTCTAGACATTATTGATTTTATTTAGAATCTGAAAAAAACCCTAAACCCAGAAAGAAAACAGCCCCAGCAATTTTAAATCTTTCTTAGAAGCTGGAAGTCTTATTGTTTTCCTGATATTTCTTTGATTGACAGGTATAACTTTGTAGACAAAATATTCTGTCACTGAGTTTTAATATTAGTTGTTGAAGAATCACAGGGGTCTAGATAGAGCACATGAAAACTGATTTTTAACTTACTAAGTAGTTTTTAAGGCACCTGAAATATCTGTTTATTTAATTCTTGAAGGATATTTTGTGGTAATTTCTAGCCATTACAGTGCTTCTTATTTTACAAGTTTTTATTTGTCCTGACCTGTATCTTAAAAAAAATCCCCTCAGTAACCTGTTGAAATTGTTCCAACAATCTCAGTTCATAAGATGTTTTCGAAGTAAACTGTTCAGTGACTTGTCAGCCTTAATTTTATTTTCTCTTTGGAGAGGGAAAAGGAAACAAGCAAGAATGTTAATGCAGCAGTCAATACATCTGGGCTCCTTCTTCCTGTATGCTTTTGATGTAAAGTGGTTGCTGCGATCTGGAAATGACTGATTATGTTTATTCTGAATTTGGCTTAGAAAGAAAATTGGAGAAGTTGGTTTTGAGTGTTAAGTAGTGTATATTATCTAAACTTGCTTTCCAAGAGGCATTAATATGAACTTCAAATGCATATTTTTCTTAAACTATTGAGCATAATGAGGTAGGATTTTTACTGTCTATGCCTGTACTGAAGGCACTTTATTAATAATTTCAAATGTGAATAACATTATGAAGCAGTGAGTTTTCAGACAAAGGGTTGCAAACATTATTCTCTAAATTTCAGATCAAAGGACATAATTTTGTATTTAACTAGTCAGGGTCAATACAAGTGAGTTTGACTGCCAGGGTAGAAGTGTGTTTCAGTACTATTTAAATAAAACCTTTCTGCAGGGTAAAAATACAAGTGTTGTCTCAAATTGGTGGAAGAAAACACTCCTTGAACAGTTGTTTTTTCTTGACAGTATCGTTAAGACCAGCTTTTCCTGTAGACAAGCTGTGAAAGAAATCGACATTCACATCAGTTTCAATGCATTAAAATACTTTGGTGAGACAATTACAATCTCAAACTCATATAGTATGACTCAACATCATGATCAATTTCATTTCACAAAGAAGATTTGAAAGCCAGACAGATGTCAAATATAATGAGGCAAGTCACAGTTATGACTTGAAGTAACTTGGTCCATTACATGATGTCGACAGACAGGCATACCTCGCGCAATAAAGGACTCCCCATCCTCTATCCACTCAGCTGAAGAGAGCAATCTAAGAGGTGGAGGGGAACGGTAGCAGCACAGCACAGCAGGTGTGTCTCCCCTGTTTCAACCTCAGCCTCTCAGTTTCCCTTGCTTAATAGATATAAAGGTCTGCAAGTGGAACCAAACCCTAACATTGACGATGAGTCTCACAGCCTAGAAACATTTGCTAGGTTAAGATACCTGAAATCATCAATCAAATGGTTTCTGTAAAGAGGAAAAGGCAGGTCATGGTCACTGGGGACTCTCCTGAAGGGAGCTGAAAACTTCAATAAACCAATTTGGTGAAAGATAGTAAAAAAAGTTTCTACAAATATATTAACAACAATAGGAGGGCCACAGAGAATCTCCCTCCTTTACCGGATGCAGGGGGAGCAATACTGACAAAGGATGAGGATCAGGCTGAGGTACTTAATGCCTTCTTTGCCTCAGATAAGATGTTCTCTGGGTACTCAGCCTCCTGAACGAGAAGACAGGGAGGGAGAGCAGAACAAAGCTCTGGCAATCCTAAAAGAATTGTTTATAGACTTGCTCGTCCAATCAGATATTCCCAAGTCTGTGGGGTTGGATGGGATCCACCCAAGCGTATCAAGGGCAGAGGTTCTCACCACGCCCTTTGTCCTTTATTTATTCACTGTAGGCCATATAAGATGTAACATCAGGCTTTTTTTGAAGAATAGTCTCATAAGAATTACTTTCTATTATTTTACCTTTCATTTTTACATATTACAATTTACTCAACTCTTTATAGAATAGATAGTATATGAAAAAGCACAACCTTCTTCTTCAGTAAGCAGGGTATTTTTCTAGACTGGAAAGTAAAGAAGTGCTCTCTTCCTCCTTCTTCCTGTAAAATTCCCAGTAATACTTGTGATCTGACATTAGAAGTGAATGTGGATTTGGCAACAGTTTTGTTGTGTGGGAAAGAACATTTCGATTTCTGACTTGCCTTTAATATATATTAGAACTAAACATTTGAAATCTTACTGTTGAATATAATATTTCTCCACAGAGATATCTAGAAATATACTTCATTCTACAATATCTTCTGAGTCCTTTTTCTTTTTTTCCTGATGATTCATACTTAGAAAAATACATAAATACTATGTAAGAACACAGAGAAGAGTTCATTTGAGTGATAGATGTTGTACCTACTCTAATTTGTGCTTTGTTAGAGTTAAAATGTTAAGAACAGGAATACTGAATGGATGTGATCAGTGTTTACTGAAAGAAAAATAACTATTCTTGATGGTTGTAGAAGTCCATCATTCACTATCCCTCATAAAAATGGAGTGTAATACGTTTAATTTGTATTGGATAAGATTTCTGGTCATAATAAAAGAAAGTCCCCTACTCAGTACTGTACCAAAGCAGTTCCTTCAGCATGATGGCTTTCATATGAGCCTAGAGGATACATAGGGTAGACACACATTTTTTCTTTTAAACATGCCGAAATGCTTTGCTTGTGAAAGTTATTACAAAAAACAGAATATCTGGGGTTTTTTTGTGTATCTTGCTCATCCTTCAATAATGTCACTATAATTACAGTTAAGGTACAACTGAAAATTTGCTTTGTGATCCACAACTCAAGCCATTTGTTTAACCTTTGTTTTCACAGGTAGTTAACTGTGTTATCTAACATCGGTAAACATTCTTACAGACTTATTAATATCATTACATTTTACAGTCTAATATTCTGAGACTTAAAGCAGATGGGCTCATGCTTAAATGTTAATTGAACAAACTAATTGTCATAAGGTCTTAACTGAGTGCAATGGGTGGTATTAGTTTTGTTGCAATTCATGAAACAAATTTTAAAAACTAAAAAAGCAATTTGCAAATCACTTGGTAGTAGGAAAACTCATAAACCAAACTAATTTCCACATGCTATTGTAACAATAATTAGGACAAAACCAATGTTCCTGAATAAAGAGTAAATGATATCTTTTAACCTAGTATCGTAAATCAAAATTTGGTAAAAATAAAATCTGATTAGACAAAGAATATCGAGAAATACTGTGATGAGTAAACATAACAATTAGAGGTGAATTACGTCGGAACTCTCAGTCTTAGAGGTAGCTTAGAGATCAAACACTACTAATATTTTTATGGAAGGGGAAAATCTAAATGTTGAAGTTGTGAAGGTAACAGAAAGGTAATTGTTCAGAACACAGTATATCTTACGGAAACAGCAAAACTCAGAACACTTTAAGAAAACAAAAGTGAGGAATTTCTTGGAATAGTGTATGGGCAGTACTTTTGTTGCTGACAATCTCATCAACAGTCTGCATATTCATGTTCAGTGCATTAACAAGTGGACTTGTTACTCATGTTATAGTGGCCATTATCAATCTTTTATTCTGTTTCCTTAATTCAGAAAAGAGTTCCTACTGGTTCAAATGAATCCAGACAGAAGACCCTTCAGTATATTTCTTAGTTTAGCTGCTAAGACCCTAACTTTCTGTTTAAATGCAACTTTTTTTAACATAATATTTTTGATGGGTTTGCCTTGGCCAGCAGTTGATAAGTGACCAGCTGTCCACTTGCTCCCCACCACCAGCCAAATGTGGGAGAGAATCAGAAGAAGAAAAGCAAGAAAAACTAATGGGTCAAGAAAAAACAGATTAATAAGTGAAGGAAAGACAAAAGCAAACAAATAAAAAAGAGATGCAGAGATTATCACCCACCGCTTCTGACCAGCAAACCAGGTAGTCTCAAAGTAATGGTTACTTTGGAACAAGCGTACCCCAGGTTTATTGCTGAGTATGATGCAATATGGTGTGAAATATCCCTTTGGTCATTTGGGATTGTCTATCCCATCTCTGTCCCTCGTCAGCCTCTTGCCCACCCCTAACCTACACCTGAGGGTGTATTAGGGTGGGCAGGGTGCGAAACAATGAAGGACTTGAAGCTTTGTAGGGGCTGCTCAGTGAAAGCACTGGTGTGCAATCAACACTGTTTCAGTCGCAGATCCTACACAGCATCATACGGGCTCCTGTGAAGAGAATCTACTCTACCTCTGCCAGACCCAGTATAAACTTGTAACCGGAAATAAAACCAGACTTTAATTTCTGCAACTTCTTCATGGAATTCCCTTTGTGCTGAGATCTCACCAGAGTAAATAGATGCTGTGCTGAGGCTGTAGGCAGAGATAGGGGTTGTTATCATAGACATCTAGATGAAATGTCCAAATCATTAGAGTTTCTATAAATTTCACCAGCATTGAAAATACAGATACTTTCGTTCTCATGGTACTTTTATTTAAGGATAAACAAATCTGTTTTTTTACAGTACTATAGAAATTTAGTGGCATTTCATATATCTTCTAAAAACCCTTCCTTCTAGTATCTTCCTTCCCATTGCTGTTCCAAAAGGAGTAGATGTCTCAAAGGTCCCCTGTTGCATCTGTCATTCTTGTGAATATTCCTCTGATCTCTGATATACAAAACACTGTAATACCTGTGTTTCAACACTGAATCTCAACTGGTATGTGATTTCTTTAATATGTTATGAAACAGGGGAGAGAGACCTGTGTGTGAAGGAATAGCATGAAAATGTGGGAAATCCTTTCTTAAGAACTTTTGGAATAATATTGATATCTCATCTGCTAATACAATATTTCCACTGCTTTCCATTTTCAAGGCTTTGTCCCATAACTCTGGCCATGAACAATCAAACAAATAATAATTACCCTCCTTTTAGGATTAGAACAGCAATTTAAAACAACACGTATGAAATATGTAGAAGTATACACACTTGCATATGTATATAATTATAGATACTTACAGATACATACAGACAAATACATGAATATATGTGCAGAATGCAAAAAACTTTGCTCCATAAAGCATATGAAAACACCACTTTGTTTCATTTATTTTGTAATTTAGCTAAGTATGATTCAGAAAATTTATGTTTACTTGGAAAAGTCTGTTCAGAGAGCAGATTTTGACATATTAATATTTGAGAAGCTGTGGTGTGATAAGCAGTCAAGGTATCTGCTATAAAAATTAAATATATTTCCTATATTATGTGGAGATTCTTCCTATAGGTCTGGGTTGGAATGCCGTCTTACTGACCTACTATAACCACTGAGAGGAAATGTGGTTCTTTACAAACATATTTGCAGGTGGATCAAGTAAAAGTACTGTTATTTTGTGAACACATTTGAAAGTGTTTGTGTTTTCTATTTAGCCTAGATTTTTGTATTGTTGTCCATTTTTTTTGCCTCTGCTTTGGAACAAGTATCTGTTGATTTTTGGTGAAGCACTGTGTTCATTGATTTACTGAAGGTTTTAGGGGCTTCAGAGAATAACAGTTTTTTTTTTTTTTTTCCCGAGGCTCTGTTGTTATTGTACAACTGTTCTACAGTTTCTGAAAATGACCATTCAATTTAAAAAAAAAAAAAAATGTTGGTCACAGAGAGCCACAGGTTCAAAAGAACTGAGTTACCCAAACAGTCAGCTTTAGGTATTTATTTTGGAGTCTTACTGGAAGTCTTAAAAAGGTCTGAAAAACCCAACAAAACCAAGGAGATAATTTGGTTCCTTTGGGAGGAAAAAAAAACCCATAAATAAGCTTTGAGAAACTTGAAATCTTCGAAAGGGAAACTATTGAATTATGCTTTTTTTTTCTAGGTATACAAACAGAATTATAACAGAAAAAAAACCCTTACCTATCAATTATGCAGTTTTCAAGTTAATTCACAGTCCATCTGTATTTATTCAACCTGGACATTTTATACCGCCATTTTTCCTACAGACCAAGATGTCCAACTGTGCATTGTACATCAGTACTAATTTCTGCTCCTAATTCCTGTACTAATTCCTGGCACCACAGATCCTGCCAGCAGAGGTAAGGCTATGGGCAGGAAAGGGAGGGCAAGACCACTGTGTGCTGCAGATCCTCTGCATAGCCTAAAAATTTATGAAGCCACAGAATACTATTAAATCCAGACAAAAATGACATGTAAACCATTCTAAACAAAAGCACAAAATATTTTTTTTGAGAATGTAGAAATGAAGTATTTTGTACTAATTTTACTATGTTTTTGTAGTATAAAAATATGTTTATTAAATATATTTCTTTAAATATATATAGACTCTTGGTCATATGTGCTACTTGCACATTGCAGAACTGGGTAGCTTGCAAACTGTTGTCTTAAAGAAGAAATTAATCTGAAGATAGGTTTTCTGGAGAGATGTGATGTGTTAAAAAAAATCTTTAATTCAATCTGAGTTTTAATTAAAACTGCTTCTAAGTGCACATATATTCTCATCCAAGATACAAGTCCACATCTGAAATTATCAGAATGGATAACAATATTTGAACTGATTTTTGAAATGTATCCAATTGCTGAGCTTTGGACTACCTGGTGCAAAAAGAGAAGATGCCATACTGAATTTGAATATGGTTTAGCTCTGCCAAGGATTCAATCTGAACATTATTGAGGATGACTGTGTAATTGGAATTGAAGTGTGGATCTCCAATAGAAACAGAAAAATACCTAGGTCACCTTTAGATATTTAAAACTGGAGGAATTGTAAACTGAAACATCATTATAACCGTATATCTTTTTAAGAGATAAATTTGATGTATTTATTTAGCCAAATATTTTATTGTAAACATGTTTCATTTTTAAGGAATTTATTCTTTTATTTATTTCCTTGTCTTCTGTCGTGTTAACAGTTTTTTAGCCCTTCTCTTATGCAGGAAGTTTAGCAATGAATTGAGGATTAAGGCTTGTACTTTTCATTATCAGTACCATGTATTACAATAATTGCTTACGACTAGTACTATCCTTTTGAACATCACAGCGAAAGAAACAACATATGGATTTAAACTGCCCAGCTGTATGTACTTAATTGCAGTGTTACAGTCAGGACTTGTGACCTTTGTCTTCTTACATAACCAATAGAGAGAAATAGATATGGTGCTTCTACCTCTCGTAGGAACTGTACTGTGTTTGAGAATGCTGATCTCTGTTGTCAGTTTGGATAACTTCGGTGATGTATCTTGAGCTGCTTATGAATCATACCTCACATTTCCTGTTTCTATGCAGAAAACCAGCTCAATTAATATCAGCAGTAAACACTATACCTTTGAAAGGCAAACTATACCACAAGAGAAATACGTGCAAAGAAGTACTAACATGTACATGTGTTTGGGTTGGACGTGTGGACCAACTGACAAAAAACAGGCGTTCCTTGAATGCATATGTTAGATACCCTGTTTTGCTTGATCTAAACTTGTGGGGTTTGCCTTTGCCTATCTGAATTTCCACAATGTTTATAAATGTTTCACAAATGTTTATAAAATTCTTCACACATTTTTATGAAATGTGCAACCCTGCATTTCCAGAGTCTGAATTTTTACTCTTGCTATCTTACCTCATTTGCTAAAAGCAATCACACATTTATGATAAATTTCAAAAAATTATTAGTTTACAAGGTAAAATTTTAAAAAACATAGTCCTGCTGTGTACTACTTTTGATTCTAGAAATCTTTTGGTAATTAATAATTATGGGTATTAATGAAATATGAAAAGTGTTTTCCAAATACTCTCATTTACTAAGATGAACTGTGTACCTTCCAGTCTGTTATGCGTACTGTCATTCTCACATCTAAACATGACTCCCAAGCACATAGAATCAACTGGTTCATCTATGCTGCACTACATTGACAACAAACCTGTGAGATGCTCAGAGAAAAATTCGTTTTGCAAGGCCAAGCTCCACAAAAAGATGAAAATAAAATACTAAATGGTGGTGTTTGTAAGAAAGTTATGTTTTTATCCAACAGAAAAAGAATACAAATATTCCTTAACAAGGTATTATTTATAATACCCTTTTCATTTATAGTTTTAGTACAAGTGAATGTCATGTGAGGAGTTGAAAGCTTTTCAATGAAGCTGATTTCTATATATCGTTTTCTGCGAGGAATATTAACTCTCAGAAGAGCAAGTATGTAATGTTTTTAATTTCTCTTTTTATTTTGTTTAACATCTACACTGCATTCATGGGTATATTTGGCCTACAGATACTACCATATCTCAGTGCTAGCATTATCAGTAGATATCAGTTTGTTCTCTTGGAGAAGATAAAAACATAAGCTAATATCTGCTATTGAACTGAGTGGATTCAAGCCTTGACAAAAATATTTGCTGAATCATCAAAAAGAAGTGTAAACACTAAGCAGAGATGCAAAATGATGTATCTTCACAGAGTGCAAAGGATATCTATTCATTTTTTCATTTTCAAGTCAGTTATTCAAAATATTTCAAGTTCCTGTGCAGAGCACTTTCTATTAGACTGGAAGTGGCCTTAATTCACTTCTGGTTTTGATAAGACACCAAATAATTAGTGTATGTGGAACTGAAGGTCCTTCACTTCCAAAAGAAAGTGTTTAGACAAGCATTTAATGTCGTTTAATAAAACCACATGAAATTGCATCTTTCTTTGAATGTCCCAGTGGAAATTGAACTTGAGGTAGGGCATATATTTTCCAACATAAACTGGTATTTCATGTGTTTGATGATTTAAAGTAATCCTTAGAGTTGTTCAGTTTACAATCTGTTCTTTCTTATTTGCGAGACAATGTTTGTTGAAATCATCTCACAAAATGACAATGATGAAAAACTAATAAGGAAGAATTAATATTCTGTATGAAATAGAGCCACTGCCAAATATTTTTCTGAATGCACAAACCCACGCGCTCATTGCATGACTAGGTGTTGAATTATCTCTCAAAACATAAGGATGTCTAGATGTTCTCACAGTTACAATGAAAGGATGGACTTCAGTAGAATTGTAACATGAGTCTATTAAACCTGATTGTGTAAAAACTGTTTTCCTTACATCCAAGCAAAGTGAAATATTTTCCTGTTTTTGTCTCCCATTTTTGTTTAATTCTTACTTTGTCTTGCAGAAATGTTATTAAATGCTGATGGACAATTCCAGAATGTTATTACAGAATAATTTATTCAGTGGGTCTTTCTATATTAGATGATCTTAGATGATCTTAAGCGGCATATTATTAGTGGATATTTCTTTGGATAAATCACTTATTAATTCAAATATCTCTTTTCTGTTCATGTGGTTCTTTTACATTATCTTAGCTGTAGAATTAGTGCAGTTGTAATGTAGAAGTAATATCAAGTTGAAGTATCTTATAGAAAACAGGAAAAATGAGAAGTACAAACTGAACAGAAAATTACACATTTACTGCTAAAAAGAAGAGAAAATGAAAATTATAACCTGCCAAAACTCTTAGTTTGGTGGGTTTACATGTTTGTTTTGGAAGATAGGATGTAGGAGTTTCTCTTATTTTAAATATATAAAGGGGAAAATGTTTTTATTTCTTAAGTCTACATTCTGAAAGAGCCATCTAAATTACCTTACCATAAAGATTTTCATTAATACTCCATTAGATATGTAATAGTTTGAATGTGATAAGTTCATACAGAAATTACAAAGAGAGGAGTAAAATAGTATTTTTTGCTATAGGAATACTTCTGTATTTTATAGTACTGTACAGGAATATTTCTTTATTTGTTACCATTATAGCTCTTGACATCAGAAACAACTGTTTAATTTTCGGTGGGGAAGAGTGAAGCATATACAGTACATTGGACTAGAAACCCATACTGCCTAGAAAAAAAAGTGATCAATATGTAGCAGAATTGCTACACTAACCAAAGCAGCTGTGGCCACAGTGGCAAGAAAATTAGGCATGTGCTACCGCCCTCTGTTGTTGACTTCAAAGGTAACATAGACCAGCTTTTGAGCAAGCTGTCCTAGTTGATCCTGTCCCAGCATATGACTTTACTACTGCAGCTAACAGATCAGAATCGTGTTTTTAAGAAGGGATTTGAGAGAAAGAAGTTTCCCTGTGAAGGAAACTTTCCCAGCCCTACACCTTTCTCCTGTTGGTCATATAAACCATGTCAGTGCTCTGTGAAGAACAAAAGAATCACAGAAACCATCAGAAAGAAACAAGTTTTCCTGGGGGGCTTTAAATGCTTCTCCTGCAGTTATGTGAAAGGGAAAACACCTTGGTACAATTTCTTATTCAGCATATGAAGTGCTAAATGCTACAGAGATTATTTGATGAGAAATGTGGAAAAGATAGTAGGAGAAATCATTCTCCTAATTTTGAACATACATCTTACTTTGAACAATAAAGAAACTTCTGCAGATATAATTGGAACCACTCAATGTAAGGATACAGGAGGCAAACCCTCAAACAATGGGCTGCTTACAAGGTGAAATATAACCCATTTTTAAAAATGGAAAAAAGGAAGACACAGGGAACTCCAAGACATTCCCATATCACCTGTTTACCCAGGAAGATTATGAAACATCCTCCTGGAAGCTATGCTAATGCACCTGTAAAATAAGAAGGTGAATGGTGATAGCCAACATGTCTTCCCAAAGGGCACATTGTGCCTGGTAAATTCAGTGGTCTGCTGTGGTGGGCTTATGGAATTGGTGAATAAGGGAAGAGTGACTTGTACAAAGCATTCAATAGTGTCCTATATGACATTCATTCCAAATTGGAGAAACATGCATCTGATGGATGGACCACCTGATGGATAAAAAATTGCCTGAATTGTCACATTCAAAGGATTGTGGTCAAAAGCTCAGTGTCCAAGTTGAGATCAGTGATGAATGGGGGTCCTTAGGAACCCTCAGGGACCAGAGCTCGTTAACATCTTTGTTGGAGACATGGGCAGTGGGATTGAGGGCAATATGAGCAAGTTTGCCAATGACAGCAAGCTGTGTAGTGCAATTCACATGCTGGAGGGAAGGGATGCCATCCAGAGGAATCTTGACACACTTGAGAGTTGGGCCTGCACGAACTTCATGAAGTTCAGTAAGATCAAGTGCAAAGTCTTACACCTGGGTCAGGGCAATCCTAAGCAAAATACAAGCTGGGCAGAGAACGGACTGAGAGCAGCCTTGCAGAGAAGGCCTTAGGGGGTATTGGTTAATGAGAAGCTGAACAGAACCCAGCAATGTGGGCTCACAGCCCGGAAGGCCAGCTGTATCCTGGGCTACATCAAAAGAAGTGTGGCCAGCAGGTTAAGAGATGTGATTCTGCCCCTCTGTTCCGCTCTCAATGGACTCCATCTGGAGTACTTCATTTACCTCTGGGTCCTTCAACAAAAGAAGAACATGGAGCTGTTGGATTGAGTCAAGAAGAGGGTCACAAAGATGATCAAAGGGCTGGACCACCTCTCCTATGAAGTCAGGCTGAAAGAGTTGGGATTGTTCAGGCTGGAGAAAAGAAGGCTCCACAGAGACTTTATAGCAGCTTTCCAATACCTGAAGGGAGCCTATAAGAAGGCTGGAGAGAGATGTTTTACAAGGACACGTAGTGACAGAACAAAAACTAATAATTTTAAACTAAAAATGGATAGATTTAGGTTAGATATGAGGAAGAATTTTCTTACAATGAGGGAGATGAAACACTGGAATATGTTGCCCAGAAAGGTATGGGTGCCCCATATATGGAAATGTTCCAGTCCTGGTTGGATAAGGATTTGAACAGCCTGGTGCAGTGGAAGGTGCCCTTGCCCATAGCAGATGGGTTGGAACAAATTGATCTTTAACAACTATTTCAACTAAAAATATTCTATGATTCTATGATCTGAAAGTCACCTAAATGAATTAAATATTTGCTACAGTTTATGACTTTGCTCTCAGGTATCCGTCTTTCTAAGATAAGCCTTGTAAGATAATCTTAGCCAAAAAATAAATAAACTTAAAAACTCCCTTGGCCATTTCCCATTTTGGGTGAGTATTCATCTGCTTTTCCCATATTTTAAAGATATATGATTTACATGCAGTTACTAATATCTAGGTACAACGACAATAGTAATTCTCATTTTTTAACCAATATCTCTGTCTGAATATTTTATGAAAATAGTGATGGATGATCCGTAGGTTGTTCAGGGATATGTTTGTGACAAACAGCCTGATGAAAAACAGATGCGTAAGGAAATACAATAGCCATGATTTCTCTAAGGAAAGCCAGTTCTATATAGAAGTTTTTTTCAGAACAGCTATACTTTCAAACTGTAATTTTCCTTAGAAACAGACATGCTGCAAAGGTGCTAAGTGTCCAATGTTTTTCATCTTCATCCTCATCTTGTGGGGTTGTTCAGCCAGAGCGTTAGCACCAAGAGTTGCTGGTGTAGTGTGGAGTTTTCTGACCTTTTACACAGTATAGCATGACAACCAAGCAGAAGTGAAGAATAGAAAATGGAGGCATACCACTGTGGTGGCCTGTCTACACACTTACTATGTCTAAGACCCCTTTGCCTATTAAGAAATCTAGCTGGATCTGGTTTTATGTCAATTGCACATCTACAAATGATGATTGATGTGTGTGTTGTGTAACGAGGTGAGAGTTTCAGGAAAGAAACTGTATTGCTGATGCTCCAGAGCTGATGGACTCAGAAGAAAGAGAGAGAGGAGGAAGGAGAAATTGCATTCCAGAGTAAATACAGAAAAAATAAAATTCAAAGAAATGAAGACAAAACAGCTTTTGTGTAATTTACTGTGTCTCAATGAGGTGGTAACTGTATGTGACTCAAAAATAGTAACATTAAAGGAATGTCACTGTGGCATAACTCATCCCTGGTTCTCATGACTAATTACTCTCATGTGGATCTCTGCACTGATGTGAACATTTTTCTTCTATTGAGCTGAGCTAGCTTGGATATTTCTACACATTGTCCAGTTCAATTATGTTGAATTGTATCTGGATTTCTCTTTTGCTGTTGGAACAAAATAACATGTATTTTATTCCATTGACTTTCATTATGAATCTATGAACTAATTCTGTGGAGGTGTTGCTGGCTGTGTTTCCTAAAACAGCTCTCAAAAAAATCCCCAAAGTTTAGGTGTCTCTTCAAGCTATTTAAAAATTCTGAACTAAAGGTATTTAAAGAAGTTCTCTCGCCTTTTTCTGAGGTGCCACTTTGTACACAAGAATAATCAATATCAAGAAAAATGTTTTCCACGTATTAATTCTTGCTGAAGATAACATATTACTGTATCAACAATTAGTGGACAAGGTGCATAACAGTCAGAAGTGTTAATCATTATTTTTCTTTCATCTTTATCAGTATTGATAATCACCAGTATTCAGTATAATGGTATCTTTTCCATTGTATTTAAAGCACAAAATTTCTCTGCCATATTTAAAATCGAAGCACCTTAGAAAGTTTTTCAAAGGGTCCTACAGTATGCTAGTGTTTCCTTTACTTTTCATTGTTGTCTCACCAGGTTCCCTATCATACCTGTTTTCTTTTACACAGGAATTTATTTTATTTACACAAGAGTATATTTTATATTCCATATTTGTAAAAATGAGTGTTTAGTTCTATATGAGCAATTTATAACACACATAATTATCCAATTGACCAAGTTGCTTAAATATCAGTAATTTCTATAATTTACACTTTAAAAATCAGTGATGACAATGTGTTTGGTTTTTAGCCATGATCTAGATTTTGTCTGTCTATAGCACAAAACTAGATGATGCCTGCAGTGTCAATGCAGATCTTGAGATTAGATTTAAGTTTTTGCTTTGGAGATTAAGACATTCTCTATGCATTCTCAAGTATACAGGATATTATTATCACAATGGAAATCTTCTGCTTACCTTCTTTGGGTACTTTGATGAGTGATACAAATGTTATTTAAACATTCAAGAGCGAAACTGTCAATATTACCCATGCAGCTGAAATTTATTTCAAGTGCATGAAAAGGCAGTTAATATCCAGAAGATTATGTTTCTCACCTGTTGTTTCTAACTGAATTAAAATCTGCATGATATTTGTTAATTTATTTAGAATTGGTAAATTCATTTTGTAACCCTGAATGCAAGAGATTTCTTGGCGCAGAGTTTTGGTCCTGGAGCAGGCAGTGACTTCTATCAGACAAGTTACTGACTTTTAAAACTGCCTGACCAACAAAATGCTGCATTTTCCTCTGTTGTTTTCAACTAAATTTAAATATTTGTATTCACACAGGCACTGGTCACCTGTAAATTTGAGAAGCTCATCAATTTCTTGTAGAAAGGTAACTCAAAAACATAACTGCTGGTTCCAAGGGAGGCAGCTGTAGAAGTGGAAAGCAGAGGAGCCATTGCAAAGAATTAATGCCCTAACCTCATCTATTGAAAGATGCCTTTGGCAATGTACCTTTTCTGTGGCTGATATGCAGTCAGCAGAGGGATACTGCCTTGAAGCAAATTGACATTTAGCCTCAGTTTCTATAGCTATTGGTTGATATTTTATTTTTCTGGAAACAAAATAGGAAAGGTCCTGGCTGGGTTTTCCAAAAGTGCTGTACAGCTGATAAGTGCATCACTTTCTCTGCCCATGCTTTTCAAGCAGTTATAGCACACAAAAAATGACCAGATCAGATGAAAAAGTGTCATAATGGTTAAACATACCTTCTCGGATATCAAGGGAAGATTAGTTTAAATAAAGATGTATCTAGCACTTACTGCATTGTTAAAGAAATATGTTTATCACATTTACAGTGATTTTCCACCTTCATTTGTAGCTTTATAAATGAAATTTTTAGATTCGACTGCAATATTTCAGGTAACAGAAAAATTAGTATTTGCAGTATTTCTATGTTTATCTAGATTAGACTCCAGTTCATGCAAATGAAGCACAAAGGACAAATGTTTATAAAATAGTACTTAATTCAGATTAAAAACTATAAAAGTAAACAGTCAAATAGCATCTAATCAGTTATAGAGATCATAGTTATATATGTTTGTTTATAAAAATCACTTTTGTTTCAGTTTATCTGCCTTCCTGCATATCTTTAAAGAAAACCATGGAGAAATCTTTTGTAAACCATTTCATAATAGGTATATATACAACGTAAGACTTTATGCTAATGTTCAAATCAAATGTTCACCCTTAATACCATTCATTTTGATCTTGTTCTAAAAGAAG
This sequence comes from Tapera naevia, assembly GCA_033556795.1. NCBI lineage: Eukaryota > Metazoa > Chordata > Aves > Cuculiformes > Neomorphidae > Tapera > Tapera naevia. Next base: position 3,138,447 of record JAUMJJ010000236.1, on the reverse strand, counting down.
TGTTTCAGTCTTGATACAGGCAAATTCTTTCAAAATCAATAACTCGCCAAGGCTTCAGCTGAAGTACCTTAATGTTCTCTACTGTGTAACTACAGGTGAAGTCTCATAACATGATGACTTGTATCAGTTAAGATTTAATAAAGGATTCACAGGTCCTGCAAGTTTAAATCTAGAGTTCAGAATAATGACACAAGAAGCTCTTGGTGAGCTACAGTACAGAAAGAACTGTGGTTGCCCGGGAAAGGTTTACAAGAACATTTTTAAAGTGTGCCTGATTGAGTGCAATCCAGCTCCCAATATCTAACCACAAATAAAGGATGAGAGCTAAGACATGAACTTTTACAAGCTATTGAAATGAAGAGAAAATGGGGATTGGAAAATGTACAAGGTGAAAGAGTCAGTGCCAAGGAATTCTCTGGTCTGAGCCATAAAATCATACAAGGCTGCTGCCCACTCATGTACTGCAGAAAAATCATGACCTTTCATCTTGTTCCAGTCAGCCTTCTAGAGTTAGTATTTCAGCCTACCATCAAAGCTCATGCTCAAAGATGAGAGCTGAGGGAAGAAGAAACAGTGGGGCTGATGACACCTGCTCAGAAATAATCAGAAAGTAAGGGATCTTCTGCAAGATAGGAACAAATTGAAAAGTGCTGAAAAGATCTTCAACAGCTTGGAAGTGGACTGCGGTATAGACGAAGCTAAGCCAAACATAAGTCTTACTCTTTACTTATCAGTGATGCTGAAATGTAAGTTATATAAATATTCTGCTTTGGAGACATGAACATGTCCATGAAAAAGCTGAGTGTTGCCACTCAACCTTTTTGGTCTGACTAACAATATCAGGAATTATTTCAAAGGCAGGTGTATTGCATCTTTGATTCTGCACGGATGTGAAATTTAATGCCACCACTTGATAATTCCTTTATTTGCAAATCTGGGACAGCAGAGAAAGTCTTTAGATTGTGCAGGATTATTTAAGCAGACTGGCAAAACAAAAATTGAGACTTTTATCATGTTTTAGATAGCCTGACTCTGGTTTCCCAGTTCAGGACTGGGTAACATGATAGCAAGATAGACCAGGCGTTCCTGCACCATGAGGTCTGACCCAGAAGCCCCTGTGACATGACTACCCAAGTTCCCTGCCCACATAGAGGCACAGCTGGTGCCTGAAACCCTCACTGTGTGCCACCCTGGAAGAATAGTGGGTGCTTCATTCTGAACAGGAGCAGTTCTGAAAACAAGGGAGCAAAACACCTTCCTCCTGCCCACACCTTGCCAGAGCAACCCTTAGGGCAAAGTAGGCCTAAGTGGATTGACCCTCCGCAGAGCAGCTTTCTTTAGCTCCCCACAGGGATGATGAAAAGGACTGACCACCTCCCTCCTTCAGGTGCATCTTCAGATGAAGAAGGTGTGGAAATATTTTTTTGCTCTGGAGTTTTTGTCTTTGGCTGTGGCTGGCATGAGCTGATACTCACCCATGAATGGCAAAGTTCAGTAGCCATCCTTCAAAGGAAAGTCGTGCATAGTTATGAAATTAAGGTTTTTCATGAGACCTCTTGACTAAAGTAGTCTCCCCTTTTTGAGACTAACATCTACATAGCCCTCTGTCTGCATTTAGTGATAGTGACAATCTTCAACTTAATCTATTATAAAATTCAGTCTGTTGTCACCCAAGGAAAGAAAAAAAAAAAAGAGGGAAAAGAAAATACATGACTTAGAGTCAAAAAAGCTAAGCGTATCACACTTTTTGTTTAAATGTGCTTCTGTGAAAGTAACTTGTCACTTCACTAAATTATTTGTTACCTGTCAGTAATTTTGACATTAGCACTTATTGTTACTGACTAAAAAGAAAAAAATCAGCACTTTTTCAACTAATATCCATGAAGGATATGTTTCACTATTTGTAATTTGGGTTAGTATTGATGACTGAACTTTTTATAAAGATCAATTGTTTAGATTTTTTTTTATTTTTCTAAGGCTTCAGTTATTTTTCACTACTTGACATAAATAGAAAGGAATTCTTAAGGAAAATGAGTTTTAACCCTTACTATAAGTCAAAATATTTACTTAGTAAAACTGTGAGTGTCCAAACTCTTTCTCTTTCATTCATTTTTAGAACAAGGAACATTTGTATCTACCTTTTCCATGTCTTCAGTGTTGACCTTGGTCATCGTATGAATCTTGACTTGAATTTATTTGCTGAAAACACAATTTCATAAGAAGTGATATTTCAAAGATACTTATGTGATTCCTTTTGAAACAAGATAATATGAAATGTGATTGTTAAGAAATGCCATATAAAATGCCTGTGAACAGCAATATTTTATCATTACTCTCATTCTGCAGAAACAAATATTCTGCCCTCATGGAATTATTTACCTGTGAAGTGGAGAACACAGGTAAAGTGTTTAAGCCTCTAAAAATTATATGTTTAAAAACATTTTTAAAGTTGATCGACAGATATCAAATATATGCCTAAATTCCAGAAAACTATATCAGTAAATTTGTTCTGTTTATTATCATTATACCAAGAAATCATAGATCTGTTTTATTTACAAGAATTGACTGAGGATGATGAACTAGAAAGCAAATCCAAGCCAGCAAATATCTGGGGGTTACTACAGTCATATTTATGATTGTCAGTCATGTTTGCAAGCAACATTAAAATGCAAAAACCGCACTTCTCTAACTTTACTAGGTTCTGAATGTCTTATCTTTTTATTTATCAGATATTTCTGTATATATCCCTCTGTACTAAAACTTTATAATCCCTGATTCTGAGAAATGCAATTTTAGTTTTCCTGTCTTTTTGCTTTTTACTGCCCTTTTTAAAAGACAGTGGACAATAGATATTAATTAATTGATTGTGATCTTTTATTCTGTTATTCATAAGAATTTATCAGCAAAACTGTTTCAGAATTGAAAACTCTCCACAGCTGCATTCTCTCATCTTTAGCATCCTGGGAAAACTGCACATTTGAAAATCTGTTTGTAGCTGCCAAAATAAAAACAAGAAATGTGTGAGAGAAATATATATAGAATTAAAACACCTAATCTAGTCCATATCAATATTCCTATTGAATAGACAGAACTCTCTTTGATAAGAGACACATTGTCTTATATAGTGTTAATGAATGTTTTCCATGAAACACTCCTATTTATGCAATGAAAATGTATTACAAATATTATGATTAAGGCAATAAATACAGTGGACAGTTTTTACACTTCCAGTTGGGTCTATCTATACATGTTTCGAGATTTGCAGACAAAACTTCATTAGGTAAGTAAGGATATCAGAAACTCATATTTTATAGCTATCTTGGAATGTACACACCTGCAAATGATGACTCAAAACCTATGGAAACATTAAGAGGCATGAAAACAAATTTAACATGGAAATTGACTTACCAGGACAAGGTAGTGGTAGAACTTGAAAAAAATCCACACTTCAGTCCTTGTCCAATGCTTACATCATCCAAATTCGCTGCTTCTGTAGGTTAGTTGCAGAAATGACCATGAGACTCTGAATGTTAAATGTTAAGTCCTTCATTTGAAATTCCACAATTTGAAATTCTGACCTTAATAATTCTCTTACTAATATTCATTGGATGAATCCATATTTAAACCTGTACATCATTGAGATGTAAAGTTAGTCATTTGTTTGACCCCGATGAACAAAATTTAAAACAAATATAAATAACTGCAAGACCTGTACATTTTCTTCAGTACTTTCCCTGATTGTATTTCTGCTTGAGTATACACAGACTGTATATCACCGTAGCTTGACTGAAAATTTGCACTGTGCACATTGTAACTGAACTGGTCATCCACTCTTAAACACCATGAATAAATAAATGAAAAAATTGTATTTCTCAGAACACGTCTTCATCTGTTTTTTTTGACTCAGATTGTCAGCTTTTCAGCTATTTAGGCATCAAATACTGCTATATTTCTGAGAAGTTGGACCATTTTTAGCACTTCAGTGTAGGGGTTGATGGAATAAATGAGGTTGCATAACACTAATGCACAGTGTAAGTTTCTTTTACTCAACCAAAAAGTTCACTTGAGCCTGAGAATCAGATAAAATCATGTACGTCATTTGATGTCCAGTGGCCCCAGAAAGCAATCTAATGAAACATCAGCCTGATTACATTACAATTATGGTTTGTTCTTACTCTTTCTAAATTGCACGCACTATTCCAGTCTAGCTGTATCAGACATTTTCCCACTGTACTCCTTAGGCTGGCTTTAGCAATCTTCAACTTTAAAATTTTGTCTCCCACCACTTCCAGGTCACAACTTTGTAACATAGTCAGAGTACTATAAATGGTTCTTGTTTTATTCACTACAAATTTCTTTAACCACTCCATACATCAGTGAAACCTACTTAACCCAAATAGCACATTTACCGGAGTTGGAAAACTGCTGTCATAGCAGATGTAAAGATACAGCTTTCAGATTCCTATTTTTCTCTACTTGTTGCTGAAGCCATCGTCTTTCAAAAAAACCCCCTTTTTATTCCACCACTTTTGTTTGAATACACCCTGCACGAATTAATTAAAAAGCAAGGCTTTTTGCTATATTTTCCTGCATCTCCTTGTTCTGAAAAGGAACAAGTAATTACTTCCGCAGAAATATGTTAGAAGTTTTAGCATTCTATAGGCATTCAGATACTTCTTCTGCAGGTGTTAAAAATCTTTGTTTAAGAGATGAGATTTCACTGTAAGAAACTTGCAGATTATACTTGTGGAAAAAAAAATAAGATCTTGGGAAATTCAAGCTATTAGGCTCCACATATTAAAAATGTACTTATCGAAAACAGGGATTAGTGCAAAAAAACCTGCAGGGATCCAAGGTTTGTTGATATGAAGCTTACATTAGAATTCGGATGCTAGCATTTTAAAGGATGTAGGGAAATCAACACTGAAATTATTAGGGAACAAAAATGAGGGAATTAGTATATTGAGAGCCTTTTAATAACATAATTCTTATTAAGTTATCAAGGAGAATCTTTTTTTATAGCAATTGTGAATTTTTACGACCTACTGCAGAACAGAGAGAAAGAACTTGTAATAACTCATATTTAGAGTCTACAATGGAATTTTTAGATTTTTTTTTAACTATGATATCTTTCCAGCCTGCTAATATTCTTTCGGTTAATCTGTTTTTTTTTTTTCTCCTATTTAGTATATGAATGTGATAATAGAAAAACTTAAAAAGTATTAAGATTGATCATAACTGACTAGCTGAATTTTGCTGTGACCAATACAATGAGTTACCTTCAGTAAAATCCAAATTTTTTGCGTAAAATACTTTGGAACAAATGCAATAGTCTTGTGTCTACAAACTGCTGTGCAATACTGTATTTTTAAAAATGTAATCATAGGTATCCAAAGGAAAAGAAACAAATACTAGTAATATTTTATTTAAAAAATCCCACTTTTCCTGGCAAATCCGATTATTTAGATATATGGTCTATCAAAAGTCTCAAATGATTTGGGTGTTTCAAAATCTTTTAAGGGGCCATTTAACAGGCCTTTTTTGCTCCTTCACTTAACATTCTTAACAATTTTGTGTCTTTAAGTGTAATGCACTTAAGGGCACTGCTCCTGTATTCCTTTTATATGTGTGCTAGGAAAGTTAAAAAGGTAAATTACAAAATAAAATTTCTTTAATTTTATCCCTCTCTTTATTAGGGAGTTATTGAAATTAGGGAATTTTTAATTGTGGAATACTGCAGGGAACTATGCCAACTTCAGTCCCATTTAAAGAAGGAACAGTTTTGCAGTGAAAAGCTTCTTAGAAAAATATGAATGTTGTGTTTTGCATTATACATTTGTAACAGTGATATGAGTTTTAATTTATTAATGGACTTTTGAAAGGCTATCAAATATTTTGTCAGACCTCAAACACAAGGAAGAATTCCCTATTGAAAAAGTTATAGCTCCCAGATTGTATGTAACAGATACGAAGAAGTAATTTTAAGTTTGTTTCTTCCTTTCTCCATTTATACTTCTAAATTATTTATATTGCATGTGAAAATAATGAAAAAATAGCTATGAATTCCCCCATAGCTGTTTCTACAAAAGTCATGTTTGACAAGTGAGTTACTGAAAAGGAAGGAGTTACTTAAAGAAGTGCTTTATATTGCAAAAAAGATCACGGAGATAAGAATTTTACTATATTTTTAGTGCATCAAGAGATAGATTCTGAACATATTTGTTCTTTATGACATAACATGCTAGCCCTAGGTAGTTGGAAGCTTTGTGCCCAAGAAATATTACTTTCCTCATGTGCTCTTCTAATGATGGACTTTTGTGTTTTGTCATTTAAGCTTTCTGTCTATAAACTGCTGTCTAGTTGCACACATGGAAGTAAGCATTTGATGAGTACAAGACTTTTAAAAGGTAGGAGCTTGTTTGATTGACTTGTGAATCGAAGTACTGACAATAAAAATATTGATTAATTTTTTTCAAGGTACGCTTGCTTTCTTTGTAACAATACAATTTTCTGGTATTGGGCAACTTCTTTTCTTTGGCTACTGTACAAAAAGCAGCCCTATTGTACGTACTTTGTCATGTGTATCTGGCTTGGATTAATTCAGAAGGATGATCAGAACAGGTAAAGACAAACTTAAGGATCTAGATCTGAAAGACTCTTAATCAATCTTAGCAATTCTGCATCTTCCAATACTTGATTTCTTTCTTTCAAGTCCAGGAAACCTGCATTTATACGAGGGTCCAATTTTTATTAACAGTAGAGTTATGACTCCCTTAGTACTGTGACAAAAAAAACTCATGAAAGAAAATTCAAGTGAGCTGTTAAAGCAAAAAAAAGTAGAAACTGAACAAAAAGAGAATTATTTGAATTTATTTCAAAATTTCATGTATGTTTAAGCCCATAACATATTTTTGGTAATGCAACTTACACTTCTAAAACTTTTTGTCTCCCCCTCCTGATGCAAACTGCAAAACTGTCTCTGGGTGTGTGAACTGGATTCTGTTTAGACGAAAATAAACTGTAAACTCCAAGAGCAGTAGTTTCACTAACAAGATGTAATTCCCTATACAACTTCTCTGGAAAGAGCAGATAGTTGAACTACTTTTGGTTGTCTTCTACAAGTCTGGTGACCCTTAAAAATATCGGTGAAACACTAATGCCCAGGTAAAGGTATAAATTGTATAGTAAAACCAAAAAATATTCAGACGTTGGATTAGATGTCATATATACAAATTGTGTGTATATATATGTCATTTGATTTTGAACGATAACATAACTCTGTAACTATTCTGTGTTCCCATATGAAGTGCCTGAAATAGAATTTTATCCAGATATAACATGTTTTTTTCAATAAGGAGGTAGCACATCAACAGAATGAAAATAATTTTCCTGCTATAAAAAGTGTTATTCCTGTTTTTACATCACTTTTGGAAAATTGTTCTACAATTCTATGTTACCAAATTCAACATAAATTAGAGGTTGGAAAATGAAAAAATTAAATTGAAGGCATTTATAAACTCATTAATCAATAAATAGGATTTTAAGGAAGTATGATTTTTGGTATTAAAAGAGAACAATTAATTATAGCATAGAGAACAAGCCTATTATGGGACAGATATATGTAAGGTTTTATTTAACACTTTATCACCAGACATTAACATCTTCACAATTTACAATCATTTGATTTGCATCAGAGTTTGTTATTGATGAAATTAGCTGAAGTGTATGCGACACTTAGATGAACTAGTAGCATTCCCAAGCATTTGTGTACGTAGTATGTGTCTTATGTCTAGAATGTGATAAAACGTTCTGTATTTATATGGATCAAAGAAAAATATCATAAAGAAAACTAAAAAAATTTATCATACACTAGTAATTTTAAAGTTCCTAATTGGCTAGAAAACCTTTTAATTGTACTCTCACAGGGCTGTGTAAAGGAGAACGCTTGAGAGAACTGATCTCCCTCTGTTCTTGCATCCTCACCTTTTTTAGTTTCAAAGAGGTGTTAAAGGCTCTTGGACCACTATTTTCAAATCTCAATGCACTCTTTTCTCTGTGACAAGTTTGGGATCTATGAAGAGTTCAGTATGTGGCAGTGCAGTGCGACAGACGCTCAGGATCTCCAGTCCTGTTCTTGGACAGTGCTGATACTACAGTGGTTACAAGATTTTTGCCTGTGAAATTACAATATAAACCCAGTTAACTTTCAAGGCAGTGTACTGAGAGGTAAGAAGTAGAATCTGAAAATTATCGTTCTTTAATAAAATCACTTCAGTCCAGCTGAGGATATACCAATCTAAATGCTGATCTAGTATTGCTGTTATAAGAAATTGGGCATGCTATCTCTCAAATAGAAAATTTTACCATGAAATAAAGGGAAAAAACATCCAAGTGATCCAAAGAAAACTGGTAATCAGGAGAATGTTTGTCTAATATGTTTTATAGGAATGTTTAAAAAAGATACATCTGTCAGGGACCAGTTCAATCCCTTTTTGACACAAATTCAAGATTTTCATGAGGCAAATAAAGGTGCATCCTCACCAAGCAATCAGAAATGTAAAAAAAAGAAAAGAGGAAAAAAAAAGAAAAGAGGAAAGATAGAGAAGAAAAGAGAAAGAGAAAATTGGACAAAAATATCACCACTCCTGTGCTCCAATGACGAAGTTCTTTCTTTGCTAGCAATAGAGTCTTCTGTGTTGTGGATCTAGGATGCGATGGAAGAAAGGTGGAGTAGAGAGAGAGCAGTGGCCAAATTGGCCAGCTTTTGTCTGTCCCAGTTCTAAAGGGTCTTCCCATTAGGCAGAGTGAATATTATTTAGACCTTCTAGAGGATTCTGGAAAAGGGCCTGGTGATCGACAACACCCATAAAATTTCTTATTTTGTCACATTTCAGATACCCAATTAACAGTCAGGGTTTCTTCCAGGTGGGAATCAGGGCTGGAGAAAGGACAATGCGCCACCCTCAGGCAAGACTTTTTCATTAGCAGTAGCTCCCCTCAAGGCATTACCTTCCCTTCAGTTATCAGTTTCTTCAGTGGTCAGTGTTGGGGTCTGGTTTGGAGGCATGACAATGTCTCATCTTAAGCTGTTTGAGGTAAACCTTGCTGTCAGCTCCTTACTACTTACTAGACTTTCTTAACGTAAGGGTTTCTTCTCTGCTTTTCTTTTTCAGTTCTCATAGTTATGTAATTCATGTTTATTTTGTGACAGTGTGTAGAAATGCACATATTGAAATCTTGATCCAGAAGTGGGACATAAGCTGTTCAATTTGTAAAATATAAATGGACGTTATCCCTGGTTTGTTACGAAGTTCTGTTTTTTGTATGTGTTTTTCCCATCCTTGTTTTGTTCATATATTTATAAAGGTAGCCAATAACAGATATCTCAGAGTAGGTCTGTTTTCCTATGATAAATAATTACCCATTATGTAGTTCCTCACAATAACTACTGTGCATCAGTTTCATTAATTTATAGCAATACTAATTTAAGAAGTACTCTGTATGGTGAAGTTCCAACACAGTTAGATTGAGTTTACTTAGGATTATTTATAATTTATATTCACTTTAACACAGCTATCACAAATACAGGTGGGGTTGAGTCTGTCCTTGCATATCCAACATGTGGGCTTCTGCCTATAAGTTGCACAACCTCTCTTTGTTACACAGGTAACTGCCCATTTTGAAGAGCAAACGCTAGTTATTGTATAACCTCATATGGCCCATATGCTTCATATACCCATTCCTGTTACCAGCTGGAGAGAGATTATTGTCATTCAGTGCAACTAATTTTTCTTCAAGTTCTGATAAAGAGAAAAAGTAGATCTTAAATACTGATTGGCAAGCAGGGAGGAGGTAGTGAAAAAGGTTGATGTTTTCATTTATCAGTTTCTAGGCTGTGATGATGTTTTATGTTCAAAGTATTTGTCTTAGATATATTGTAGTCGGGGCAGGATGGTAATTACTGTGAGACATCTTACATGGGAGCACTTGGAAGAAGTTCTGGTGATTGATGATGGATTGAGTTTTGTTACTAACTTGATTCTTGACAAATGAATATTTCTTGACTGTTTGAAGCCTGTAAACATTTCACGGTTTAAAAAAATTGTCTTTATCTATAAAGAATGAAAAACACGGTTTAGAGTGTAAAGCACTTTCTAGCACTGTTTATGAAGCTGGGTTTTTTTGCATGTGTAGTTCAACCCATCACTCTTGAACAGTTTAGATAAATACATTATTTATCTGTCATTGGTTTTCTGAATTATATATAAATAGAAGATATATCATGGCAGAGAGTGTAATTGCACTGGTGGCAAGCAGCAAAAGCATAGTTACTGTATGAGTTATCACAGCCAATTTCACAATAACTCCTGATAACACCATTTTCTCTATTCCATAAAATGGAGTTAAAAGTAGAAAATTTGTAATGGTAGGCAAACAGAAGATTGTTGTTGATGTTCTTTCCAAACTTTACTCCTGCTGCATCCTACTTATCAGTAAACAGAACCAATTACATTGTTATCAGAAAACTGAGAAGAAAAATTATGTAGCTCTGATGTGCACATTTATAGTAATTTTATGGTAATTTATAGAAGATGAAGAAAATGTGTACCCCCATATAATATCTTCAATCATTATTTTGGGTAGATTAAAAACATTGCATTAAAAAAGTTGTTTTTCATGGAGTCTTCACATAGGGAGGTGCACTAATACACAGATAACACACCATCATTTCTGCTTAGAGAATGGTGTTTAATTTAATTAGATGATACTAATACTGTAAAGATGAAACGAAAGAGTTTAGCTGTATTTCTCCAAATAACCAGGATACAGGAAAGAACACGGGAAGATACTATCATATATTTTTTTTCCCATCTTGCTGCATGTCCTGATTTTATTCTCACTCAGAGCAGACAGAGAAATCCTTTCCATCAGGATGATAAGTAGTGTAGCAAAATGGTTTCTCTCCATGAGAGAAACCAGGAGTTTATCTTCTCTCCATCTGGGGATCATTGCACCTCTGCAGTACAGTTACTCTGGAGAGTGAAATCATCTGCTGTCAAAAAGAGTAGTAAGAATCTCGGCTCTATACTGTGCTAGCAATAGGGAAACATCTCTATTTCCATCTACTTTCCCTTGCTGCTTGATCAGGCACTTGCTTTTAGAGCAAAATTTTATTTCCAGTGAAGGTCAATTGTATCTTACAAGAACAAGCAGTGTTTAAATATTATTTACTGAATCCAACGATTGAATCTCATTGCCAGAATTTACTAGGGGTTATAATCTCCCTCAGGCCGTATATGCATTCAGGTACTGCAGCAAGAGAGCCCTTCAGGTGAAGGAAGGTTCAATAAACAGCTTGAACTTGCCTCTGATTGGGGAAGAAAAGCCAAAGAAAGAGCCTCATACAAAGCCAAAGAGCCCATCTATGGAACTGAGAATGTTGCTTCAATGAATCCTGCAACAAGTAGTAAAATACGCTTAAAGTGATTGTGAATTTAGTGTTTACTATTGGTCTGTGTCCAGAAAAATATGCTGAAAGACATATCTATATTCATATTGGATATTTTCTAATGTAGACTTTTGTATTTTACTCAATTATGTGACCCCATTTTTTTCTTTCCATCTCTTGTCTGTCTATGATGTTTATTAGAGAAGGTTTATGCAGCTAAGATCAAGCATGCTTTTATAGGCACAGGAAGTATACACAGCTGGTGCAGGATTAGATTTTTTAATTCAATAAGTATATTGGGCAGTAGGGAAAAAGTTCGTTCTCAGGCTGACATTTTTATCCATGCCAACAGAAAATGAAGATATAGAATAGCCTCAGGTTCAAGAAATGGATATTTCAGCACTCAATGTTTTAATAGACAGTAGTAAGTAGAGTATATTAGGAGAAGAAAAATAATATTCAGCCTAGAATAAAAAAAAATATTTTTTTCTTCAAGTAGCAGAACTTTTTCCTGTTATAGGGCCTGAAGAGGGTGTTAGTTTTAGCTGTATTCGTATTTTAAGACATATTTTGAGCTGTATCCATATCCTTTGAGACACTATATTGCAAACTTAGTACCCAGGTGCATGTATCAGAAGAATTTAAAACCAAAAAAGAGATTCACACACTTCAGCAAGTAAAGCATTGACTATTTTCTACATTAGCAAAACTGTATATAAGATCCTGGACCAGGATGTAAGTATTATTCTTTGAGAGTGATTTCATTTTAGGTGTGTTTTGCAAGGGTTTTTTTCTGTTATGTGTTGCATAATACTGTCCTCAGTAATCCTGTTGTTTGGGTGGCTATGGATTAGGTTCCTCAGAAAAAGCCAACAAAAGTCATAAGTTCTTGTAGTTGTAAAGTCTTGCTGGGATTACAATGATGTGGATGTGAACAAGAACTGAAGAAAAATGGGTAGTTTTGAACTTATCGGCATGATGGAAATGTAAACTCTGGGTTTTTTTTTCAAACTCCTGCCAAATTAAGCTAGGTTAATTTTTTTTTGAAAATTATGTCATGTGAATTTAGCTATATCTTTTAACTATTTATATAACATGAATTTGGAATATCTTTCAGTGATGAAATACTGTGATTGAGCTCATGCTGTTTGGTATTTAACACAGATAAAACTGAAATACAGCCTAAAATGTGTGCACACATGAAGGAAAATCAAAGAGATTATCTCTACTTTGTTTGTATCTCTACTTTGGTTTATCCCATAATGGATATGGAAAGGTTTTTTAGAAGAACTAGGAATTACTCTGCTTATAACATCAGTGACACTGAAAAAATGGGGACTATTCTTGCATAGGAATAGGATTCTTTAGTATCACCAAATGCAATAAATAACTCGGTAAGGGTATCTGCCGTAGAGGTCACTGAATAGACATCATTTTTTTAAATATTTATTTATTTAATACTTAATGGCAAGTCCACAGAAAACATGCTTTGTGACAACTCCAGCTTTTCAATAATCTGTGAAATTATAACAAAAAAAGTAATATTTCCTTCCATTTAATATTAAAAACATTTAAGGGATAGGAAGAGGACAGTAAAGCTGGAAAATAGGATTCTCTGAATTTTTTTTAATAGAAATATCAAAAGGAAAATTTCATTGTTTTAAGTGTCAGAATATGGTTTGTTCACAATTCTTCTTCTCTATTTCTTTTCCTCGGTGTTACCATCACTATAAGAACTTGAAATCAAACGGAAATAGCCCAAAATTATTGTATTTGCCAGCAGAAGACACTATACAGTAAGGCAGTGACGTGGCCTGTAAACACCAAGTTAATTGTTTTCTTCTAGTCTATTGCTTCATTTTATGTAATTGAGCTCCATGAAGGACAAGTCTCAGAGATACAAAGTATCTGAGATCAGAGATAGAACACTAATCTGATTTAAGTTGTTGAGTATTTCAGCAGATTTAGAATAGAATTTTGTCTGACTGGTTAAGTTGTGTATAGAACACCTCTACTTCCCCTTTCAGATGTCTCTGTTCTAAGACAATATCTAGCTCATGGGTGGAATAGAGTGAAAACTTGATACCAATGTCACTGTTTGCATGAAGATCTGCTATAAATTTATGTCAAAATATTACAGGTTGACTTGTAAGGACCAGGATTTCTATAGAGACATAAATAAAACAAAATTGGTTAGCAATGTTACTAATTGTTTTTATTGCAAAATAAGGGTCATATATCCAAACAATACTGGCAAGTATTTTCTTAAGGTACTCAATGTAGGAGACTGTGTGTGTATTTACATATTCCAGCAAAAAAGTTGTTCCAGGAAGCTTTTGATAGACTTCCGAACAGACTGAACCAACACAAATAGGGCAAAAGACATCTGCAACAATGCAAAATTAAAGTACAGGGATATATTTGTACTATCTATTGAATTTATCATCCTTGTAGAAATGAAGTACTGCTGCTTTGATAGAAGAAAGATCACTATACCCTTCTGCTTTTGTAGAAGGAAGGTAAATATACCCTTTTTATATTTCTCGGGTCTTCCTTAGAGAAGCTCTAGAGGTTTCCCTCTGACGTGACATTGCACTTCCCAGCCCTTAGAGTCTAGAAACTATTTAACACTCATTTTTATAGTATTTTCTACTGACTACTTAAATATGCCTCACAAAATGGTTTCTTCATTTCTGCCAAAATATATACTTCTTGGAAAATGCTTATTTACTGACCTGAGAGAATTATTTTATGAGTTAAAATAGGCAATAGTCAAAATCTTTTTTACCATATAGAATTCAGACCCTGAATTCGTACCATGTACGAATGATCGTTAGATAGATATGTTGTCATTTGTTCGGTACACATGGGAAGTATGCGCTCGTTTTGTGCTACAATTTGCAAGTTGAACTTGAAACTTAAAATACTATAAAATAAGAAGGAGTATTTCACTTTATCCAAAATGTTGAGGAATTCTACTGTATGGTAGAGCTTTCTGCAGTCTTTTTATATTTCTACGTAAGTACTGATTGAAAAACCACTAGTGCCTTTCTACTGATTTATGTGGTATAACTTGATTGGATCTCCGAGTGTTCAAGAAGCTTACATTTCAGAGGCTGCAAGTTTAGTACCAGTCCCAATAAATCATGTTGGCTGACGGACGACTTAATATGAGCCAGCAGTGTGCCAAGGTGGCCAAGAAGGCCAATGGCATCTTGGCCTATATCAAAACCAGCGTGGCCAGCAGAACAAGGGAGGAGATTGCACCCCTGTGCTCGACACTGGTGAGGTCATGCCTGAAGTACTGTGTGCAGTTCTAGACCCGTCAGTGCAAGAAGGACATTGAGGTGTTGAAGCGCGTCCAGAGAAGGGCGACGAGGCTGGTGAAAGACCTGGAGAACAAGTTCTGCGAGGAACAGCTGAGGAAACTGGGGTTGTTTAGCTTGGAGAAGAGAAGACTGAGGGCAGCTGTCTACAGCTGCCTGAAAGGATCTCTTCTCACAAGTGACAGGTGATAGGTGACGGGGAAATAGCCATAAATTTCACCAGGGGAGGTTCAGAGTAGATATTAGGAAGAATTTCTTTATGAAAAGGGTGGTGAGGCACTGGAACAGCTGCCCAGACAGGTGATTAAAAAACAGGTAGATGAATTTTTAAGGGACATGATTTAACAGATAATGGGAGCGGTTGGACTCAATGATCTCAAGGGTCTTTTCCAGCCGGAAGTTTCTATGATTCTTTGATAAAGGAAATGGAACTGCTTTTCTTAGATGGCAGTAGCACGTTTTGCTCACATTGTTTGTAATCTGGAGGTTATAATGTGAATTACACGTTTCCTTAGCTTCTTCAGTAAGAAAATGTGATATTTCAAATATTTGTTTATAGATATTTTATGTGTTTTCTCTAAGCAAGAATGATATTGAGGTGAAACAATAATAATGATGTGACAATGTGGCGGGAATTAATTTTGAGGGATTTTTAATAAAATATTTAATGCTAGGCAATATGTGAATTAATTGAGATCATGCAATGTATGTAATACACTGGATGGGATTAAAATTTTCTTTATATAAAATGTAGGAGTAATGTTAGAAATATATTGGTGTGGGTGAAAAGATCTCTAAAGATTTGATTGCACCTGAAATTCGGTTAATAATTAGGAGAACAGGAAATGGGTACAGTTTTTTTGTTCCCAGTAGTTAATCTGTTTTATATTTTCAAATTATGAAATCAAGGTTTAGACACTTAAAGCTTCGTTTCAAGAAGCTTAAAAGCTTAAAAAGTATTCAGTATCAATTTTTCTATATAGTGCAGATAACAGTAATAAAGATTTAGCAGAAATTATGTACAGACAATGGCATTTAGTAAGACACAGGTTATGACAAGTTTAGTAGATGCACCTGGCTGATCTATAATACTCAATTGAAAAAGATTAGCCAAATGGAATGGCTTCCTGGTTGATATTAACAAAATGTAAGTGTCCCTTGCAGTAACATTCTGTCATGGCTTTGTAAAACTATTTACTTTTATGTTTTCCAGTGGTCATTATTTCCAGTTCTGTTTAAATTCTAGTGGTAAGTAATTTCTTTTTGCCTCTTATGTCAGTATATTCCACTATAGAATACAACCACTACTAAAGCAGAGTTATATGACAAGTGATGTTTAAGGTGACCCCTAGTTGTAATTACAAGAGTAGCAATCTTAGGTTTTTAGAGGAGGGAAAAAAATCTAGTTTTGTTCTCAGGTATTCAGAACTGAAGGCATGAATAACTTTTAGTTTCTCAGTAAGAACATTCTGCACTTCAACGTTATGTGTACTCAGACTACTTAAGAGTGATTTATCACTTGAAAAAGACAATGCAGAGGTGCAGAAGGAAAACTATAAAACTCACTTGCTTCACTATGTCCCTGAAAAAGAAACAGTGTGCAAGTGTACTATACTTGGAAGCATGACAGTCATCTGAATATTTGCTCAGTAATGTCAGGTTGCCCAGGGAAGAGGTTGATGTCCCCTCCCTGAAATTTTCAAGGTCAGGTTGGATGGGGCCTTGAGCACTCTGCTCTGATGGGAGGTGTCCCAGCCTGTGGCAGGAGGGTTAAGGCTAGATTATCTTCAATGTCCCTTCTAACCTAAATCATTCTATGAGTTTATGACTCTACAGAGAGTTTTTATATATCTGAGTTTTTCTGGATATTTGTAATTACTCTTTGTGATATTAAGTATAGAATTTTGTTCCAAATATGTCTGATATCTGTATCCAAAGTTCATGCCTCATCCAATCATAGCAAGTTTTCTTAAAGGGTTCCTGTTCTAATACTACTGATTTAAGAATGTGATAACAATGTTTGTCTTCCATAATTCAAGGGACCTCTGGTAGTTGTATAATTGTTTATGAAGGGAGAGAACAATTCAGAGAATCCAAGGCTGAGATACTAAGTGGTATATTTAATCAGAAGTTTTGTATTCTACTAAAATAATTTCTTAAGGACAAAACACAACAAAAGCACACCATTGCTATTGAACTCAGATATATGACCATACCCACTAGCAATAATCACTACCTATTGCTATGAGAACCCTTCTGCACAACTCCAAAAGACATGTTAAACTTTACCTTTTATGAACAGACTATCAACACAGGAAGCTGGTTTTCGATGTCTCTCTTTTAGAACTTATATTGTGAAATTTAAATTTTCTATTTACAAATCTCAAATTACCTGCTTCAAATAAATTAGGAAACATGAATGCTAACTTCTTTCCTTTGAGACTGCAGTAGTACTTAAGAATGTGTTAGTGTTCTTAAACGAATGCTAAAATTATTGTAATAACACTCACAGCAATGTAGAGTGATTAGCATTTCAGTATTTGGAAAGTGATAAGTACTAATTTGCAAGAGTTAATATAGACCACTAGATGATCTCTATGCAATTCCTTTGTAGCTTCTGTTTTTGCATTAAAGGCTGCAGAGAGAAATTTGAAAGGACAAGAATATGAATATCTTTAAGCACTTTTATATATTAGAAATAAATATATTAATATTTAAAAAAATTAGCAAAGAGATTGGTAGGGTAAAATAATTGGTAATTCGTTCATTTGATGCTCTGGAATATTTATTTGGTGAGCAGTTTCTAATTAAGTTCATTTTATTCACTTAATCACACTGTAACACACAAGTTAAAACCAAGTCAGGCCAAGGAATTGAAGGCTGATGAAACTAGAACTGGAGTAATTATTTAAATGTAATTATAGTATATAAATCCTAGCAAGTGCAGAGGACCACTTGCAATATCTGTATTACATTAGTGTCAATGGAAGTGAGTAATTATAGGTGATGACATGCTAAGCTTCCACCTGAGATTTAAGGGTCTTTTTTTTCACCCTGGCTATAAACTTGTCCTATTCCAACTTACATAACCGACTAATTCTTTAGGCATGGTGTCACGATCTACTCAGTGGATTAGTTTACAATGATCTCGAAGCACAAAATTAAGGTGACCAAAATGCCAAGAGGTTATACTTCAATCAAACAGTGTAACTTTATTATAAAGCTGCACACGATAGACAGAGTGGAGAAAAGAGAAAGAAAAAAAAAAGCAAAGTAAAAGGGAGAAAAGAGGATTATAGATAACCACCATGGGTCTAAGGTGTCCCTATGGTCCCAGGTCCCAAACAGCATCCTGCCGGTCCTCGTTGTGATCCTTTGGTGGGGAGATCTCACTGAGGCTCCATTAGAAGTCATGTTTTATGCTAAGCAACAGCCCCTCACACCTCTTCTCCCCCATGGATTGAGGCCAATCTCTGCCTTCATTTTGCAATCCAGACTTAACTGTATGGGCCCAAAAAGTTCCTGCTTCACTGGCCAAAACTTATTTGTGCCTGTGACACCTTGTGTTCAAGGGTCTTTTATTTCCTCACATCATCTTCCTCTCATGTCCACTGAGTGACCTCAAGACCCTCTGCGAACCCCTGTGCATGCTCCTCTTCATTGGCCTCAGAAGCAGGAAGGTGGTGGCGCAAGCCTGGCTGAGGCAGCAGGTGAGATCCATCTTCTGGACAGCAGCTATGCAGCGATCCCAGGTATCGGAGAACAGCGTCATACTCCCTGTGCCACACAGTTCTTTCTCTCGGAGTGTAAAGTTCTTGACATCTCTCCAAGTCTCTGATGACAGTGTTGAGACAAATACTGTTCTTCAGACTGACTCTTACACGTGGCAATTCAGATGTGTGGTAATTCCAGACTGGAGGAACAGTTGGTTTAAACTAAATACTGCAGGAAATATGAACTACCAACTAAGCATCTCTAATGAAACAAATAGATATATAAATCTGGTGAATTTGTGAATGGATGATAAAATTCAAATATAGACATTGTGAAGTCTTTGTACTTCATCCACATGAATGAAAAACAGCAGGAGGTTGTGGTGTCAGGTTAGTCGAGAGATCTATCCAACCTGAGCCATAAAAAACAGACTTCCATGGTCTCTTCCATTTGCATAGCAATATTTAAAATCCATTGTAATTTAAATTTTCTTTATAGAATCATAGATAAATTAGATCTCTGTGATACTGATAAAAGTTGTAAACTATCCTTTTTGTTTAGTGTCTTATCTTCCATAATCTTGTAAATTATAAAAAAAATACTGAAAGAACATTTATCAAATAACAAAAACAAAATAATGTTCTATCTGAATTTTTTTCTTCTAGCCATATAATTGAAAAAATCTTTATGAATGTGATTAAGGGTCATGCATATGATTTCTTTATGTAATTAATCCCATAAGGTAAAAGAAATTTAGCTTTTCAATGCAAAGTGCTTGACAGCTCAGCTTGTGTTGGCATTACTACCACTTCTTTGTAAATTAGGAATTAAAATCTTCACTGAATCTGTTGTGATATATGCGTCTACCATCTATCTGTGGATGTATTGATGTTACTGTTCATTGCTGTCCTCCTTATACACACACATATGGAGGAAGGCTTTGAAGATGTGCTTCCCACATTGAGGAAGTATCAATTTAAAGTAACTGTTAATACTAAGTGTAAAGACTTTTTTTTCCTCTGGAAATAACGACTTGTTCAGAACACTTGAATTTTGATGTTTTCATATGCTTATTCAATTAAGGGGAATGCATTTCTGTGAATAAATCTGTCTTTAGTGGTTCACAAAAATTTTTAAATTGAATTTTGTAACACCATGTTTTACGATCAAATATTAGAAAAATAAATTTTACTATAAATTTCTGTGGCTGAACATGTGATTCCAGGTACCTATTTTTTTTTTTTTTTATTGAAACTAGACATGAGGAAAGAATTCCCCAAAATTGTAACTATAAGGCATTTACTATTCTGCAAGAGACATTATATTACAGTGGTACTGCCTGTATGTGAGTATGGTAAAACAAAATGAAAGAGGAAGTTAGCTGAAAATTTTGTGATTAAAATTTGTTAAATTTCTTTGAGATAAAGAGAAAGATGAAATATGTCACAAAAGTGTCAGTCCTCTTAGATCTTTTTTATAAATTATATTTTCGTAACAGAAGTGGTGGTACTCCTTAAGGTAAGAAAAAGGATTTGGCTTTGCTATCATGAAGAATTTTCCGGTATTCTTTTTCAAAAAATTTATTTAGACAACTTTACAATGTAAAAGAGTGGCAAGACAACCAATCTAATAAAGCGACTGAGTGCAGGAATTATAGCAGTTCTTCCCCAAGTGAACTGACTTGTTTATATTGCAAATATTTTCTCTTGCCTCTTACTCCAACTCACAAAAGCCAGGAAGGCTACATTTCATGCAGTGGTTTACACCTATGTTCTAGAAAGATAGTAAAATTTTAAGAGAAAAGAGTGACAGAAGAGACATTGTAAAGAAAACAAACCACCCTTTCTGTGTCAATTGCAAACCTGTATTATTTTTGTGTTCTTCGCATTGCACGTACACTGTGCTGCTGGTAACCCAGTTTTCTTTCCTGCCTCCAAAACCACTTCTACACTTGGGTTTCTTAAATCATTTTCTGCATTGTCACCACCAAAGACTGGTTTTCTAAAGAAAATAGAAAAGTTTCCTAAAAAAACAGAAACAGCTATCAATCATTAAGGTTGATTATAAATTATTTCTGAATGGTTATATTAGTAACAAAACTTAAAAGACAAACTCACATATGTATAGTGTTTTATAGATGTGCTTGGTTTAGAAGCTGGGAAAACAAAATATATTACTAAAATAGTGAAATGAACTTGAATCCTGGACATTGAAAGTTTTGCCTATTACTGTTGTTATTTTCTGTTGGACAGAAGAATGAAGTTGATGTAAGAGGTTTTAAATGGACAAATGTGAGGTACTAATTCATAGCTAATTTGTAATTATTTGCTTCTTACAGGACTGAGTTTTGCCTTATAATCTCAAACAATCCAGAGAGTATTGGTTAGTAATAAACCCAAACATTTAGCCGATTTATCTCTGGTCAGTCATTGGACCCTGGCCTAGCCCTTGATGATAGACCAGAATGAAATTCCTGCACTAATAAGTGAAGTTTGTACCCTAACTAACCCCTATTTATAAGTTGCAGCAAGAGGAGGATGACACTTTCTCATCTTTAGAATTATTTTCACACATACGGATCTAGAATATCTATTCCTGTTTTATTGTCTTGAATTAGGTATTTGTATTACTAGCAGTCAATTTCAACTCTATAGTCATTTTGGAGCCAGTCTTTTGGCTAGTTTCGCAAATCATGTATGTTTGAGGGTTTATTTTGTGTTCCACTTTACAGGGACCCTTGAAAGCTGGAATTTCACTTTATATCTGGGATCATCTACAGTAAATACCACAAGGTCTAGAAGGTTTTGAGTCAGTTCTCTGAGAGGGACAGACATTCATGAGATGCTCCATCAAAATACAGTATAATTATTTCTATTTTTTAAAATTTTTATTTTAACCTCAATAACAATCTGAGAGATTAAGAAAATGCCTTGTGCTGAAGATGTACTGAATACATTTTAGAAGAGAAAGTGGGAACATGAACTATATTGTCTTCTGGACACAGATATAATGTAGCTTCATACATAATGTTCATTAGACCCTCCTGAAGTTTGACATATTGACAAAGGCTGAAAACTAGTTAAATCGTTTTCAGTTATTTATCTTATATACTTCTAAGGTGTCCAGGTTTATTGTGTCCAAAATTTACATTAACTTCTAAGAAACACTAGTAATATCCCAACAGATACATAAATGACAGCCATCTCAATAGAACTTGGATTTTATAAACTCTTTTGATTTTGTTTTCTTTCTACATAGTCCTTTCTACAGGTGGCACACAAGTTCGCTAAGCCACCTGAGGTACCTCAAATAGAGAACACCTTACTGTGAAATACATAAAAACTTACAGAAAGGAATAATTACTTACAAACTCAACAAAGTATAGCAATGATTGAACACCTTGTGAGTAAAAACATTCTGAAATAAAACAAATTTGAGCTCATTAATCAGGGCTTTATTCCAGTATCATGTCTCTGAAGTCAGTTGAGCTACCATTAGACTTCTATTAGTTTAACAGGATAATTAATTGACAGTTGTTTTACAAGTAGAACTTCAATGATCCATTACGAGAAAAAAAAAGAGTATTTGTTCTTTATTTAATCCCTACAAGGTATTCAGTTGATCACAATTAAAAGGTTTCATGAAGATGCTCTCCCAAACAACATTATAGCTAGGTTAAATTTCTTCAACACTTTGTATGATAAATAAAAACAAAACCAATGATTTCTTAAACGTATATAAGTTTTTATTAAAAGCACAAAAGAGCTTTATAAACTACATGGAAAAATTCATCCAACTTCATATAGACAAGCTTTTTGAAAATGACAGTTCTTCACAACTGAATTCAGCTGACCCTGTGAGTATAAGAGCAAGAGGAAATCAAAGGGATAAATCTCTTTAGAAAACATCAAAGGACTTGCATTGTCATATTTCCTGCAGTGTAAAGGGTGGGAATATTAACAAAGCTAAGTTGAGAAGAGTTTTGATTTTCAGTGTTCCATCACGCTGGGATTTCCAAGACAGAGCTACCATATTACTGGAATACTCCACGGAAAGCATGATTTCAAGTAATTATTTCTCCTTTTTCTGTTGCATACTCATTTCTTATTATAAATTTTCTTACAGATACATATAAGATGCAATCTAGTGTGAAAGATCTGACAGACCAGTGGTATGAAACAGCAAAGGCCATATTGGAAGTCAGAAAAAAGGTACAAGAATAATGTTCAAGCAATACCTGAGGATATGTTTCTTCTGATTAGTGTTACAACTGTAGGATATTTCTTCCTCATTTAGGTGACTTGTATTTTTTTGTATCTTTTGCATCCATAGTGTTCTGATATAACACATAAAGTCTAAATATTTGACTTCAGTTATGATCACTCAGAGTAATGGTGACATTAGAAATAACACCCATAAAATTTCATCTGACTTTTGAGGTTACAGTTTAATGACTTTTCCCAGAATTGTCCTCTCGGTTATGGTTTATATTGTTCAATAATAGGAAATATTTTTATATAACATGGCTCTAGATATGTGAGAAAAACACTGTCAATAAACGATACATCAGCATGCTGGATAAAGCAGTCCTACACAAACAGAAGTCTGAGCTTGGTTCATCTCAAGCAACCCAAAATGTGGCCACCAGCAAGTTCACAGGTGACCCACTATTTCTACATAACTACTGCAGTGATGGTCAGAAAGTGTTGATTGTGAATCTTCTGTGGAGAACATTGTACAAGAGCCAGAAATCCAACATAAATTGTTTCTCAGAGAACTACATTTGAAGAAATCGCCAATTATATCATACACCATTTTGAAAACTAGATGGTTTAGCCATTAAGGCAGGTTTTATAACACACTGTGATTCTAAGTTTAGGATCTGATACAAACTTAGGACTGAAAGTTCAGGACCTTGTCTGAAATCAAATTGGTCAGCTGCTATACTGCTATAGCGATGATTATATTACATTGACAAAGTCTCAGAAACAGTCTCAATTTTTTTTTTTTTTATGTATCTCCATTTCTGTGGCTTAAATATTGCTTATATATTGCCTTTTTCCTTTAACACAGAAAATGAGAAGTTTTCACAAGAATGAACATATCCACAAATAATGATATAAAGTGACCTAGGAAGATGATTCTTATTTTGGCAACGAGTCTTACTTACCCATTTGCAGAGTTCTTTAGTTGGAGAAGTCATCTTTCAGAAGTGATTGATGTGTAGATCACCGAAGTTGTGTTTGCATAGCTGTGTCACTAGCTTCCATTACCTACCTTTGTTGTCCAATATTATCCCACCAAAAGTACAGGGTAAGCTGTCTACCTTACAAACACATGATGGATGTTCCAGATATAAGTTAGCATGGATGAATTAACAGCAGTTAGGCAAAAAAAGAGATAACATTTTTTTTCGTACACCAGGCAATTGCCAAGCAATTTTAATGTCTTTTAGTCATTGTGGGAGTGCAACAGCTGCTGAAAGGTCTATGATAAACAGATAGCAAGAACAGTGGAGTCAAGCTCGTATTGACTTAACGGCCTTTATATTATTCCTGAAGTTTCATTCCTTGGGAAGGACTTTTACTTGAAAATAAGTTTAAAATTTAACTTCCTGCTTTACAGTAGCAGCATATAACTGCCTCCAGTGAATGTCCTTACGCGTTTTCAGTTAGGTGCCCTGCATGACTAGACTGAAGGCACCAGTACAGGTATTGCACAGGAAGTGGTTGAAAAATAAGTTCTTTTCTGATACTGATATATTATATAAGGCTCCGTAGGGTCTATGTTTTTGAGCGTACACAAGTATATTTTATTACTCTGATAGAAATGTGCTTTATCTGTTTATTTTTACAACATGTAGGCTATTTCATACTATTTCCGGAATAATATGAAAATAGACATTTCAGTGTTAGAACTGGACCGTTCCTGAACCTTGAGGGTTTGAAGCTGATATGACTTAGAAACCTTATTAGCATACAACATTTATTACTCAAGGTTAATTGACCAGCTTTCCTTTTCTCTAAAATTATAATGCTGGATTGTACAGTAATTTTCATTTACTCCCCAGGTAAACTTTTGAATGATGTCTGAAAAACAAATTTGAATAACAAGTGTTTCTAGTCCAAGTTTAGCTGGATAATAATGGAAACACTGAAGAAATTTAAAGCAGCACACCAAATTTAATTTTCTAACAGTTGTTTCTTTTGACTGGAATCAACAATCATAGTTTTTAGACAGCATTTAGACATAGAGATTCTCCAGATCATATTCCAGTATTAGTGATGCCAACCTGTGAGTTTAGGTGTTGATTCCTTTATTTCCAAAAGTTAAATAAGCGTCTAAAGGAATGGATTTTTGCATTTGAACATCAACACGAATTCCTTCCTAGAAAACATTCAGCCATCATATTATGTTCTGTCAGAAGTGTTAATTATATTTTAGGCTTTTAAATTGCCATTTTAAATTTACTTTTATATATTTCAAATAATTGCATGGAAAAAATTCATCTGTTAAAAAATAAGCTTATATTAGTCAACTTGTAATGTGTATACTGGAATCTAAGAAAAAGTCCATCTCTTTGGAACTTGTTGCATGTGGATTAAGTAAAATAAGGTTACAGGGCTAAGATTCTTACAGTGGTTAATATCGTATTTGTCTCATTAAAGTTGTTAAGTACTGTGGTAACTAGCATTTTTTTATATCCATCTAGAGAAGTTCATGTGGGTTGGAAAGAAGATAAATTTTATTTTGACTTTGTTAATGAATGCCGGTATTCAAAGTTTTAGTGTGAAAGCAGGTCTGTAGTAGTCACAAGATAAGAATATAATTTCTTAATTTCCTTGGAATTATTTATTATGTAATACTGTTTTTCTTTCATTTAGAGGTAAAAGATGTGGACTGATTTTTGTTCATTCTCTCAATCAGTTTTATTTTTTATTGAATGGCTCTTGATCATACAGGAATAATTTTCCAGTTCTATCATTTTACAAATGAAATATTTTCATACTCAGTAAGATGCTGCAATACAACACTCAACTCAGTGAACCTTTTGCTTATACCCAAGTTCGTTTTCATAACTTTGACAGCAGTTCTCTGTGTTTGGGATATAATAACCTAACATTTTCATGATTGCAATCTTATTAAACAAAAGAGAGTAACAATTTGAAGTCACAGATGTTTTTTTTTCTCAAAAGCCACATTCAATATTAGAGTTGTTCAAGAGTTCATTGCATTCTTTGTAATTCTTCTCTCTCAACTTTGATAAATTTTTTATTTACTTGTATGCTGATGACTCTGTCTTGCTGTTATCTGATAAGGGGACTAGCAGGATTAACACTATTCTTCATGCTGAGCTAAAAGAAAGTAACAAAGTGGCTTCATGAAAATGAAGCTAATACTCAATTTAGATAAGACTTTTGAGGTATTGTTCACTCCTTGACCTCTGCCAAGAAGGAAGGTTTTCAGATTAATCCAGACAAGAACACACAGCAACACATTTTACCAAACACCTTGCAATATCAGGTTTGGTCTTTTTTTTTTTTTTTTAACTTTATCTAATAACAAGACAACAGCAAAAATCACAGTATATATTTAATTATATGTTACCTATATGGAGTTAATATTTTCCAAGTTCTTTTAACCCACTGGCTTTAAAATATTTTAGATTTTGATCATTTTCATGAGTATTTGTTCCTGAGACAGAGTTAGTGCCAAATCTCCCTTTTCATATTTCCTTTGTACATATTTGTACTACATAAAAAGGGCATTTCTTCTAGACAGAAGAAACTATGTTACGCTGAACAATCTGTGCCTTATTTCTTTTGGACATTAATTTTTTTTGAATAATAACTGTGTGGACCAATAGTAGTTTTTCAGAATTGTCCCATTGAATTTGTGGGTAGCCTTGCGATTCCAGTTTTGGGAGGTGAAATGAACCTTAGAAATTTAGTGGAATTAGTACTTACTGTGCAGTTCTGTTGCTATTACAAATAAAAATTTGTTAGTATTTGTTAGTAAAACGACCTGAAGGTCATAGAGAATTTATAAACTTTTTACAATTTTTTTTCAAGCAATATTCCATATATGAAACAGCCAGCTGTGTATGCTAGCTTAAATTATTTCCCAATTCTTATCAAACTGGATTTTGTGAAATATATAAATCGATCACATTAAAAAATAAACTTGCTCAAAGGCAAACAATTCAGAAAAACTTGTTTCTTTTTAAGTTCTACGGTAATGGGTCTTTTCTGGAGTGTTTCTTTTGCCTTCTTCTGTAGACACAGCCTTTGGTAACCTTCAAAGAGAAGAAAATAGGTAACTAGCTGTAGATGTTCCTCAATGGGTCTAATAAAAAAATAATCTTTTTCTCAAAACATCAGAAGCATATTTGAATTAAGTTTTACTCTTACGGTATGATTTAAGCATAATAATTTCCTTATCCCAGGTGTCATGTTGTGTGAACTGACAATAGTGATATGCAAGTGCATGCTGTTTGGCTCTGGTCATTATTAGTCAGCCTAGCCCTTCACCGAGCGCTTTCACAGCGTGTCACCTAATAGACATTAAGCTATTATTTTATAAGGTCAGTTTTGTTTATCTCTAATGTAAATAAGTGTCTCAAAATCTGAGAATGTCTACTTTTATGATTTAAGTGAAGTCCTGGGACAAAATTCACTATGAACACCAAAATAAAACTGCCCATGAATATGTAGCACAGCTGACTAAATAGATCCATAGACAGCAATAAATGTGAAATGATTGTTATCAATATGTTGAACACCATTTATTACAACTGCATCTAATCACATTGTGTTAGATATATATGTTATGTGCACAGATTTTTAGGTTCATCTAATTCCCCATTCATTTCAATGTTAGCGTTAGATTTAGCGTTATGTTTGGTGTTAGGGCTATCGTTAGGTTTAGGGTTTAGTGTTAGTTTTATGGTTAGGCTTAGGATTACTCTTAGGGTTATTTTTTCCACTTATCCATTGTGTGATGAATTTGTAGGTTCATTTTATCCCCCGTTCTGCTCAAGATTGGTGTTAGCGTAAGCGGTTAGATTTAGGGTTAGGGCTAGGTTTTAGGTTTAGGGTTAGGGCTAGGTTTTAGGGTTAGGGTCAGGGTTACGATTAGGTTTAGGTTAGGGTTTAGGGTTTGGGTTACGGTTAGGATTACGTTTAGGTTTAATGTTAGGGTTAGGGTTGGGGTTTAGTTTTTTTCCCCCTTCAGATTGTGATGAATTTTTAGCTTCCTCTACTCCCCTATT
Source organism: Tapera naevia (assembly GCA_033556795.1). Lineage (NCBI taxonomy): Eukaryota > Metazoa > Chordata > Aves > Cuculiformes > Neomorphidae > Tapera > Tapera naevia. The sequence continues at coordinate 3,110,687 of JAUMJJ010000236.1, read as the reverse complement.
CAGTTCAATGTTAGAGTTAGGTTTAGGGTTGGGTTTAGGGTTAAGGTTAGGGTTAGTGTTAGGGTTAGATTTAGTGTCAGGTTTAGGGTTAGGGTTATAGGTTAGGTTTAGTGTTAGGTTAGGTTTAGGGTTAGTCTTAGGTTAAGGTTAGAGTTTTTTGTTAGCGTTAGTTTTAGGTTTAGGGATAGAGTTAGTTTTAGGGTTAGTATTTTTTTTAGGGTTAGCATTATAGTTAAATTTGAGTTAGGGTTAGGATTAGGATTAGGGTTTAGTGTTAGGGTTTGGTTTAGGGTTTGGATTAGGGTCAGGTTTTGGAGTTAGGGTTAGTTGTTAGGGATAAGTTTAGGGTTATGTTTGGGGTTTTTTTTTGCCCCTCCAGGGTGTGATGAATCTGTATGTTCATCTAATCCCCCATTTAGTTCAAGATTTGTGTCATGGTTAGGGGTTAGGTTTAGGGGTATATTTTAGAGTTAGGGTTAGATTTAGGGTTTTTTTCCCCCCTCCAGGGTGTGATCAATTTTTAAGTTCCTCTAATCCTCCTTTCAGTTCAAGGTATGCTGTTTCATATGCGTATCCACCAGACTGCCTGCATAGCCCAAACGCACTGGCACCTCTCAGAGGCTACAATGAAGAGACAAAACATCTGTTAGAAAGCTTCTGGGAAATATTAAATCAGCAACAGGTGCTCCAGGCATTCAGGAAATGAATTGAAATCAGGTCGCAAATGAAACACTTCTAGGAGGAAACAGCAGAAACAAGGCAAGGTGTTTGTATGATAATGGGTAGAAAATTTGCTCTTCGTTTTCATTTCTTAGCAACCGAAATTAGCAAGAGAAGAAAATCTACACAACTCTTATGTAAATTTGCAGGGAGCCTAGCCAGAAATAAATGTAATATGCCTCATCATCTTCACTGAGCAGACTAGTGAAATAGCATAATTACCTATTAAAACAGCTAGATATTCCTTGTGTTTTTGAGGAAAAAGCCTGAGAAATAGATCCTGAAAATAAGTCTAGTTCATACACTGGTTTCAGAAAGGTCACATTCTTTGCACTGTAGGATTATAGTACATCTCTGGTTTTGACCTTCTATTGTTTAACATCGTTCATCTAATTAATAAAATTAATGCTATTGCTAATTTTTCAGTGTTCTGCTCCTATATCTCTAGGATTTTCTCTTCTTTTTGTCTCTTCTGGCAATGTTTTTGCACATAAATGTGTCTGAAATCAAATGGAAAATGACACAATGGAACTAAAAGAGTTTTAAGAATACCTGAACTCTAGAACTAGTTTTTTTCAGCTTTACTTTTGTCTTGTTTTGTTTTTATTTCTCCTCCTATATCCTAGAAAATGCAAATTCACAGATACGTATCGATTTTAATTGCTGCTATATTGTTAAGAGGGTTTAATATGATTTTTACCACTTGAATTTAAGAATGTTTTTGAGAATGAAAACAAAGTCTTTGAAGTTCAGTAAAAGATATCATGAGACAAGTTGTTCTTATTATTACTTGCAGGAATTTGGGACCTCTAGCTGGGTATCAAGGTAAGACTGCTCTGTGTTGCACAATCATGCAGAAAAGAGCTTGAAATAATTTACAAACTGTATGAAATAAAAAGAGAGAACACGCAGACACAAACAGATGGGAATGCACAAGCAGTGCACAAAAATTTAAAAGCTCTTGGTACCCCAGAAGCCTAAACAATAGAAATAATTTTTAAGCAGCAGGGTATTTTAAAGCATAAACTGAGGTAATTGTATACTTACTTGTAGTGAGTTCCTTTAACAAGAACAGTGGAGTGAAAAATACAATTTTCAAAATAAAATTTTTTTTTGAAAAAAGAACAGATGTACAAGACCGTTGTCTTGGGCCATATAAAGAGAAATGAATGAGTTACCTGTAACAGGTACAGTAAATTCTGGCTGACTACAAAGGACTGAAAATGAAGATAAGTGGCCTATTTGCAATACTCTTGTCTGAAAAGTCTGATTTACTACCTGGCATTCAAATATCAAATCCTCTTAATTCCATACCAAATAAGCTACTGCTACTGTTTAACCAGTAATTTACCCCAGTCTAAGTTAAGATTCTAGTCAGGGCCTTTGTAGGCATAAAATAAACTGCACTTTTCCTATTAATCCTTCTGTTCTCTTCATTAGCCTTCTCCATTACCAATCGCACCTCCTCCAACTAAAGCGAAGTATCTGGTAAATCTTGTATATCTTTACACAGACAGGCAAACCATGTGTTCAGTGGGCTTCTTTAAAGGTGCCTGTATTACCAGGTGCTGGAGACCTCTCATTCTGCCCAACGTCAGGCTAAACACTTTAGCTCCATGAGAAGTCTTTTTCTAATACTGCATGCAGAGCAACCCCTAGGAGTTTCGTTTTTTTCTTTTATCATCATCATCACATTAAAGTCATTCAGCACCAAACGATATTTCTTTTACACTTTATGACTATTCCTTAAGGCAAAGAAAAAATCCATGTATGGATTTCATCCCATTTGCCTTGTCATCTAGAGAACAACATCAACCATAAGAGTATTATATTTCAGACTACTCATTTCTGACCATTTTTTTCTCCATCATCCAATTTGTATTTTGGCCACCACTGCATACAATAATCAGTTAATTTTCCTATAGTTAAGTGATCACTTTCAAACTTATTCCAGTGTTTAAGTATACATCTCAGCAGCGAACAGGATGGGGATTTGGACATGAAACTTTCCCAAATTTTTACTCAAAGAGAATGTTCTCAACCAAGTCCTGCATGCACTCCAGTAACAACTGTACAAATGTACACAAGAATAATACTGTATATACCATGAGCTCAAAATTACCACAATGTATCACAACAATTACCACAATGCTGAACCCTTCACTCCCCTCTTTGTAAACTTAATTCTTTCTTTAGTGTCAATTTCAGTGTCTTGGAAGAGCATTGCACCTTTGAGTTGCTTATCACTCCCAAATGAAGAGAAGCCTTGTGGAAGTCTCTGAATTGTTGGTGCACACTGGAATCCAAAGATTCATTCTCCTTACCAGTCGCCAGTAAGTTGAGCTGGGAAAGGCTTGCAGTTGCATCTGAGTTGCTGGAAAACTGTTGTCCAGAAAGTCAGATCCGTTACCTGGGATGTGAACAGCCAATCTCACATGCCAAGCTGACACACTGATTTTATTACAGAGTTGTGCAAGCCTGGGTTCTTGGTGTCTTTCCGCAAATCAAGCACACCTGACAGGAGCCCCTCTGCACAATTTATTTAAAAGTTACAGATTGCATTGTGTAAGTTCTTTACTATACTTGCTTAGTGAGTAGAGGACCTGCTTCTGGAGAAGGTTTTCTTATGTACCTCTGCCAAATCGGCAATCCAGATGACAAGGCCTGCTTTAATATGTCGTTCTTGTGCCCAGGTGTCCAAGATGTTCCTTATATCATACTATTAATGATATCATCTTTTATTTACTTCTGCTATTCTATTCAATATAAACAACTGTTAGTACTTTACTGATTACTCTCAAGGTGTTCAGAGCAGTGTACTTGTTTTTTGCAACAATAGAAAAAAAATGAATTATTGAAGGAAAGGTGACATGGATGATATGCAGGTGTTCAGAGGGAGTGTAATAATGTATAATAGAGTATAATAATTACTCAGCTTCAGAGAAACAATATGGGGGGAGAATGAAAATTAAACAGAGCAAAGTGAAAATCCCTTTCCCTTATGCTTTTTCTTGCTGCTTCTTTGAGATCCTAAAATAACTCTCAGTCAGATATTTACGCACTGCTGCTGTTTAGCAGCTTCTGTTCAAGGGTCATGACTCAAGCGCAAAAAGTCTAAAAACTTATTCCAAAACCACCAATGTTTCTGCTTTTTTTATGTAGAAATAATTTATTGGGTTTTTTTTAATAATCTATTTCTACTGCATTTGTATATATTTCATATACACATCCAGATACTTCAACTAGCTAAAAAAATACTATTTGAAGATATAATTTCTCGCTTTGTTTACTTTCCTGTCAAAATACTTAATGGTTTCTGATGAACAGTAACAAAACAGGATTTTTTTTTTCTTTCTTTCAGCCTCTGTGATATATCTGAGCAAAAAGTTAATCCTTTTTGAAGTGGGAAATATGGCATTCATTTAAAAAGTAATTTCTTGTTTTAAAGTGTTGTGACTAGAAAAATAGCCAATGCCCTTCAATGCCCCAGGAAAGCAGTAACAATGCATAAAGAAATCAGAACGCACATAAGGTTGTTAACATTGATCCGTATATCACTGACTGGTAGAGCTATCAGAACCAGATATTTCAGGCTCTGACTAGTGTGCAACAGTTACATCCAATCACTGCAGATAAAATCCGTTCATCTTCACGGTAAGTTTTCTCTCTGTTGCTAAATTGTGTTTATATATTTTGTTTATACTTACTGTATTTTCTGTATAGCTAAGATCTAATATGCAATCATATACCAGAATCTACACCAAAATAAAGAAAAAAAAACACCACAATATTATGAAAAATCAACACGTAGGAATGCTTTTCTTTTGGAAATTCTCCTTCGAAGAGGGATTTTGGCCTTCTTGTGTAAACACCAGTGGAAATGTCCTAGCAAGTTAGGTGTTCTCAGACAGTTATTTTCCCTTAATCTGCTCCAATTTCCAGTCACAACTATGAAGGACCTTGGAGCAAGGCTTGAAACCGGAATTATTATACTCTTGATTGAGTACCAGGTTGTCAGTGATGGGTGTCTGAAAGATCGCTACTGTTGCAGTTACTTTCTGATTTTGTCTTTCGAGTACTTTGGGAAGAGAAACGCTTTGAATTATCACATAGGTTTTTTTCACATAGTACAATTTTTTAAACACTGACTGGCAAGACACAATTAAAAATCTGTTAGAAAAAATAGGCATTTCTATACCTCTTAAATAATGCTACTATTATTCGATTATCTTGTTTTTTTCTAAGTATAGGTACAAAAAATTTTCAGATAAACACCCTAATACAGTACTAGTAAACTCAGATATCTCTAAAATGCATGTAGTAATTGTTTCAAGGAAAGTTAACAAACAAAGTAGACTTTGTATCTGGGTATAAATGAATATCTTTATGCACGTTTACATATGTTTAGAAACAAATTTCCTTCTCTTTTCCACTGGCAGCAATCTCTGATAATAAGTATTGACTTGTAAAACTTTATTGTGTGTTTTTTACTTTTTCTTGGCTATAACCAATGTTTCCTATACGTCTGAAAGGATATCAATGAGGAAAAACATGATTACATGTGATAAAACAAGTTTAAGATAAAATTCTAAAGAAAGATGTGAAATATGTAACAACTGCATAAACAGTAACTGTAAGAGATTGTCTTTTTTTTCCTAAATGATAATGTTTTTAAACAGTATATAGGTAGAAGAAAACACTGCATCAACCAAATTAGGATATGAGGACCTAAACCTTGAGATGTTGAACATATATAATATATCTTGAAGTCCTAACCTGATAGTGGTTGAGACATCTTAGTAAAGAATAAGTTATGTCTAAAGAGACTTCCCAGAGGAGATATTGCTTCTTGTAATGATTTATGCCTTATAACTCATGTTCTAACTACTCACATAAATATTTAACTTTTCTTCTGCTGTGGTGAAAATCTGAGATTGTTGCACTTAAGTCTCTGGAATTATATAATGTAAATCACAGAGAATGGAAACTACAGTCTTTGTGCTTAATATAACCTCTGACTTTATTGTCCCGTAAGCCCTTCTCAAGTTGGTATAAAATAGGCTTGTCTATTTCTTTGGAAGACAGAACAAGAGTGAATATTTTTAAAACTCTAACTTCTGACTTGTATGTAGGATTACTTGTCGCACTTCAGATAGAGACAGTATCTTGGTTTAGTACAATGACATTGAAATAAAAACAATGCTTACACATTTTGTGCGCTGCTAGACCAAGAGTATGTAACTAAAGGTAGCATAAATCATTCTTTTAGCTATTCTTCTTACAGTGACTTGCATATATTCAAGAGTAATTAAATCTGACCCTGGAGAAGAGTTGCTTAAATGGCTTAAAAGAATTTCGCCATTTGTGACGAGACACACCAATGCTAGCATCCAAAGTTTCATGGTTTGTAATGGAGTAATTTCAAAACTGATAAGTTCTCTTAGATTTTTAGATCATAGAATCAAGGAATATTTGCTGGGAAAAGTGCAACTTGCAAAGCAGAGGCTAATGGAGTGAGCAAACAAAATCAACATCTTTTCTTCTGCTAAAAACTTACATTGGCTAGAACAAACTGTAGAGGGTTTTATAAGTAAATTACTTGTAGTATCCCACCACCACTCAGTAGCTGGAAAACTGCTTAATTTAATGAAACTGTATTTGAAGAGTGTTTTAATGGCTTTCAAAATTATGCTTTTAATTATTGTTCAGACATTTCAGCATGGCATCCATAAATACAACACATTAATTACTCTAGGAGGTAGCTGTGGAGTTAAAAAATGCTGAATAGGCTTAAGCCTCTGCTTTGCACACAACAGGTGGTGTCTGCTTAATTATTGTAAGCTCTAAAATAGTGTTATGATTGTCACCAAAGGAAATTAGTTAGCCAAATAGGAGAAGCATTTTGGTCCCTTCTATAAAATGCAATATACTCTGTCAGCTCTGATGTGTTCAATAGAAACTCTTTCCTATCACCCAGTCTATGATGGATCTAGATACTCTAGATGTACACACATGCTATAATCTCTTAGGGACATCATACAACTCATGTTTGTAATGCTTTTTAATAGAAAGTATATCTCTTATTTAAGGCTTCTGAAAGTGTATTTCTGTTAAACATTAACCATTTTCTAGGGTAAGCACCTGCTGAAACCCTAAAGAACAGTTTAATAGAGTAAGTTTCACAAAAAATTGGAATATATCTTTATATATTCTGCTTCTGTTTTCTCTTTTTAATAATTGTATGTCATCTCATCCTGGCGCATAACTTATTCTTTCCTCAACCTAACATTTGTCTATGAATATTTTATCAGAAGTTATTTATTTCTTGGTCCATTTGCAATCTGAGGACCTCTCATTTTCCAGTACATGCCAGAAAACTGTTCTTTGAGAAAAACTAAAGGAATACTTTAGGATGCCCACAATCATAAATCAAAGAGTGGTTTGGATTGGAAGGAGCCATGAAGGTCATCTAGTCCAATCCCCCTGTAGTGAGCAGGGACATCTTCAAATAGATCAGATTGCTCAAAGTCTCATCCAATCCAGCCTTGAGTGTTTCTGGGGGTGGGGCATCCATCACTTCTCTGAGCAACCTTTTCCAGTGCTTCACCACCCTCAGTGAAAAAAATTTCTTCCTAACATCTAGTCTAAACTTCTCCTCTTTTAATTTTAAACTTGCCCTATTCTTACAGGTCCTGCTAAAAAGTTTTTTCCCCATTTTTCTTCTAAACCCCCTTTAAGTATTGAAAGACTGAAAAAAGTTTTCTTTGGAGTCTTTTCTCCAAGCTGTAAAACCCAGCTCTCCCAAACTCTCTTGATTAGGGGAGGTGTTCTTGGCCTTTGATAATTTTGGTGGCGCTCTTCTGGACCTGTTTTAACAAGTCCACTTCTTTTCTGTGCTGAGGGTTCCAGAGCTGGACACGGTGTTCGGGGTGTGGTCTTACCAGAATAGAGGGGCAGAATCACCTCCATCGACATGCACGTCATGCTTCTTTTGATGCTGCCCAGGATATGGTTGGCCTTCTGGGCTTCAACTGTACATTGTTGGTTCATGTCCAGCTTCTCATCGACTGAGACCTCTAGGTTCTTCTCTTCAGGGCTACTCTCAATCTCTCCATCCCCCAGCCTGTATTGATACTTAGGGTTGCCCTGCCCCAGGTGTAGGACCTTGCCCTTCCCTTTGTTGAACCTCATGAGGTTTTCATAAGCTCACTTCTCCAGCTTGTCAAGGTCCCTCTGGATGGCATCTGATTCCCCATGGTGCCAACCTCACCTTTCAGCCTGCAAGACAGCAAACTTTCTGAGGGTGCCCTTGATCCTATAGTCTGTTTCATTGATGAAATCAACAGTTGTCCCAGAGCAGACCCCTGAGGGGACATTGCTTATTACTGAATGGTGCAGAATGCTATGGTAGACCTTTCATTTTTGTTAATGCCTTCAAATAAAAATTATCTGGATATTGTAAGAAAATGGCAGTGTATTTGCCTTGTCCAGGAATACATAAATGATATTGTTTCATATTTCCATAGATTTGAATTTGTCTTGAATTCTTCATATTAATTCTATTCTTTTCTTGTTCTATTTTTCCCTCAATGTTGACAGTGCATTGATAAATAGTTTGTGATCATGAATAAGCACAAATTATATCAGAAGAGATTTGTTGGAGTGGATTTATAGTTAGAAGGCTTATTGTTACTGAAGGCAATAATTTTGCCGACTACACTCTGTTGGTTATTTCTGATATACACCCGAAGTCTGAACTTTTCTTTGTCCAAAGAGTACAGTCCTCTGAACAGAAAGGGTCTGAAGTCCTTTCAGATATCAGACTTGCTAGACTTGGTGGTTGTTAAGGGACAGATAAAAAGTCTGGAGAAAAATGTTAAGCCACTTCCTCAACTTCTTTTTTAAGTCAAGGTTTTTCATTAACATTGCTTTCAAAAGTTAGAATTCTAGTTCAAGTAAACAGCATCTTGTTGAGTGACGGTAGAAACCACTCTGAATCAAGAGAGAGCTGTAAATGTCACAAAAATTTTCCAATTCTTTTTTCAAATTTAAAAAAAAATTACTGTGCTTAAAAATACTGAGAAAATTCAAGAGTGCTGAAGCACTTGATTCCTCTATCAAGGAAGAATACAAATTTTATTCTGGAATAATTGACCTACTTTTAAGAGTGATCCAGATAGATAAAAATATGAAGTAATAATCTTTCGAAATTCTAATTGGTGAAGATTTCACAGGAAACATGCCAAAATAAACACTTCACAAGTTTATAATTTTACTCCTCTTGTGATAGATACTTTATAATCAAAGCTGTACTAGGAAGACCTAAACAGGTTCTGAGTTGTGTGTTCCATTCTTCCCTGCCTGTGAGGAAATATCTGCTGCTGGAAACTACAATATAAACTCTGACATGAGAATCAATAGTTTCCAATAGCCTTACTTAAGATAAGATGTCTCATTCAATAAAGTGTTTGTTCTCTGCTTTCTCAGATTTCTTTAATAACACTTTTCCTATTGGTTTAAGAACAGTTTAATTGTAGCCTGGTGAGGTAAAGCCTCTAAGAAAGCTGCATTTTCTACTGGATTTTAAAAGCCTTATTTTGATTCCAATTCGTTTTCAAATATGTTTTTGCAATCAACATTGGCTTAAAAAAATTTCTAAGTGGCTTTAGGCTGCCTGATCTAAACACATGAGATTATAAGATTTTAGTTTAACCATGACTGAGTTTCATTGTTTTTTTCAAACCCCTACATTTTTCAGTTAATCTGAAAAACCAAGTCAATAATACCTCCTCTTCTTCCAATAAATATTTAAATATTCTTAGTATTGGAATTTAAACAGTAATTTTTTTCCCTTTTAAGCCACTAGATGATTGCTATCTGTTAGTATTAATATAATATTAGCTACAATACCTTTACTAAAGGGCTGTACAATGGAGAATATAAAATAACTTCAGTTTGGTTTATGCTCAGATATTTAATACTTCAAAATGTTTTCGATGTTATTAATATAAGTTTTCAGGAAATATTTAAGATTTCTCTATGTGGATTTAATGAAATAACTTTAAAACTGTGCTTGGAAATCTAATGTTTTCCATAATTTTCTCTGTCTGTATATGAAAATTACCATAATTTCCTACCAAGTTCAGTTCTTTCTGTTTGTCTGAGTCTTTCTTATTGGTATTGATCATAAAAAAATAATGAAATAAAGTCTTCAGATTAGCTTCTAGAAATATTGTTCAAAAAACTTCAATCATGGAAAGTTAACTTGTCTGAGAAAAGCTGATTTTTCGGTTACCTCAACTTCTGTATTTATTCCTTTTCTTTGAACCATCCATGTATGTTTGCATGACTACATTAGCTTGGATAGAAAAAGAGAAATACCAAAATAGATCTATACTTCCACATACCCAGAAGGCAGACAGAATAAGCACTTAATCACTGGCTTCTGGCAGAAGAATCATGTAGCTAATTACCAGTTGTCTTGTTTTGTTTTTACTTTTAGAAACTCAGTGTTATTAAATACCTTATAATGAAACCTATTTTGTTTTGTATTTTGTTTTCATCAATATTTTTGCCTGCAAGGAAATAGTAAGTAGTGAACAACAACAAAAATAAAAAGGAAAAAAGAACATAACCCAAACCCCAAACAAAATACAAATAAATGGTTTGGAGCCAGAAATTTGTCTTGATTATCCTTATAAAGCAATTCTGAAGACAAGACTGGCTGTTTTCCAATTGATTAACTGTACTTCTGGGATTGCCCCTGCTGTTTAAAATGACTCTTGCCTTGGGGTGACGTAGATCACTGAAATATACTTCCTAATGGTTATAGCAGACCACAAAATCACTAACTAAAACTAAAAATCTGCTTTTGTGTGTACAATAAAGTTTCTTAGTATGCCTTGCAGGCTTCACGAATCAAAGAAATGCTTGCACATTCTTTCATTTGCATTCTTATAACCCATAGTGTGTTCCATGTGGTTTTTTTCTACTTGAGGGTATGATACAAGTCACAGAATTATTACAAGGTGTTACATCCATATGGAGGTTGGATCACTTATTTATCTCTAAAAATTCTGGAATATCTTGTCAAACATTATTTCCTTAATCTTTTTTTTTTTTTTTTTAATTGCTCTTCATACATCTCAATTTGCATACTGAACTGTTTGTGGGTTTGCTTTTTCATTTTGTGAGAAGTATTTATTTTACTTGCTAAGCATTTCTTCAGTTGATTTTTTTAGCTCATTTGAACTTTTGCTCTTTTTAATATGTTGTGCTGGATAATAACTTTTTTTTTAATTAGTATCTCAACTAAATTCATTTTCATCAGATTTTTCTATTCATTTTAAAGAAGTTCTAGGTTTGGAAAAAAAACTTATACTCTGGTTAATGGATATAATTATTGTCATATCTACTTATAAATCAACAACAAAATAAAACTTTTATAGACTAGTTTGCCACAAAATCTTCTGGTTTAGTTTATTATTCCATCTTTCCTTTCTACTTCCTCTCTTTTTTTACTTGTTTTCTTTTAGTCTGGGTTGGGAGACAAGAGAGGGTTCGTTTGTGGTAACTCTCCTCTACCATTCCCTGATAGTATTAGTTTTGCTACTATAAATAAAATGTTCTGGCTGAAAAAATCCCCAGTCTTTATACCCCATCTTGAAGCCAACACAAAGTCAGGACGTCAAAGAAATACATCTCAGGGATATGTAACTGAAACCTTCCTCAAGCAATGGGATTTTCATGATTTCCAAAACCATTTGTAAAATCAACAAACAGAAAATGACAATCTAACTTATCATTAGATGAATCTTGTAATTCTTTTCCCCACAGCACAGTTTCTTTGTGTATTATACAAAGTTCAAACTTAGTCTCATATTAAAAAAGTCTAATGCTCTGTGCTGTTGTATAATTATAAAGATGTTTCAGATGTGATCAACCATTTCAATTAGATAATGCAGTATTATGTCGTAAACTGATCAGCTATGTGGGCTCTGTCTCTGACAATGTTTTAAATATTCCACAGATGAAGAGTGTAATATTTGATATCAAATGTAGTTATTTGAAGACAAATGATGTCACATAGGATTTATGATTCAGTAAATTGATACAAAATATACTGCAAAATACAGAAATTACAACGTATAGTTCAATCAAAACACCAATGCAATTCCCTTTACCATTCTGTTCATATGATTCTTGTCAAGCTGTTAGATGTTCCCAGTCGTTGAGCAGGAATAGGAGGGTTGATGTTGCTCTTCTCAAACTTATTTTGCTGCTTATCTGAGTTTTGTGCTCTGCTTTGGCCTGAGTGAGTATTCACTCTCCCCATGCTTGTCTGGGTAGCTCAAGGAGACTTTCACATTTTTCAATAAACTCAGGGAGAAACATTTACACCACTGAAGGTCTCTGGTTCCCTTTATGTTGAGACCAAGGTCAGTTTTTCGCAATGGTTGTGGTTCATCAGACCCTATATTATGACCTGAATTTCACAGGCAAATTACCCTTGCCCATCTCCTCTGAGCCTTATTTTATTTTAGAGGCTTATTAGTCAGCCACAATGTAAGATTACCAGAGGAAATGGAAAAAGCTTGTAAAATAAATACAAAAACAGTGTATAGAGAAATACAGAGAAAATTACATAGTTATCTAATCAGTGAAAAATAAAAGTGTGTTCAGAGAAAAGAAAAACTAGTGCATTTCTAACATTCCTCCTTTTTAAAAATGTTTAAGATTAACAAACGATCAAATCAAAGTTAATTTCCAAAGTATTTCCACAACACTGAACCTCTAAAAAAATTGAAAAATATGATAGAAGTGCAAAAGAACTAATATCACAGCAATCAAATTAAGCTATTTGAAAAATCAGGAAAAAATGGGAAAAATAAGCAATGAGTATTAGAATTAGGGAAAATCAGTTTTGGCATCATGAGCTGCAGAATCATATTTGCTTCTCAGCTTTGATTTAGTGAAATTATATCTTTGTGCAGGTTCAAAGATAAGCACCGATTTTGACTCAGTTAGTCCATGCTGTCCCTTTTGTCTGTTGCTACTTATTTTCCCACTGGCTGATAGATGAGGCGTATCAAGTAATAACTGCATCCTGTTTATACTTACAAGAGAAACATCATCCACATTCACTCTGCAGTCCTGTAACTTCTACTGATGTCTCAGTAGATTAGCAGAAATATGATGCATTTTGTAGTGAAGAGTGTTATTTCCAGTGGTGCTTTCTGTCACTGTGGTCTTTTCTGCCTAATTTAGGAAAGCTCACTGAAATTTATTCAACTGTACCATGCAGTATGAAAAGCTAATTTTAACGGCATCTAATGTTTGAAAATTTGTAATAATTTTTTCTGCTGAATGTCATACTTCTCTTGAAATTTATGCGTTTGTGAAACATTGTAATGGAAAGTGATACAGGGACTGTTGGCCAGTATAGGATGTCCTACAATTGTAGATCATAACTATTTTCTGTTTCTTTTGGAGCTCTTAGTGTTCATATAGTATCAAACAATATTTTTCACATGATCATTTTGTCAAAAAACTCCACAAGCCTTTCTACTTGTTGTCAAGAAGAGACAGAGAGCTGAAAGACTGAGATAATCTTATCTCTAGAAATAGAGATCAAATATAAAATCTGTTGGCTTTTTTTTTTAACCAGATAAAACATTACCTCTGTTGCTTAGAAAAAAAAACTTTTAAAGAAGACACATGGGGATATTTTGGAAGGTACAGATTTTTTTCATATGAATGATTATTTTACATGGAAATATTTCTTACATGGTCACCAAGCCTATTAAACAGAGGAATTAAGCTGATAGACCAAGGACACCTTTTTCAAAATCAAATTTCCAATAAAAAATACACTGACAACATAATGCAATTTGTTTTCATCTATTAATACTACAAGCAAAAAACATTAGGAATTTAAAATTGAAACTGTAAAGGAAGTGGAAGACCTTAGGATAATTTATGAATTCAATACAAGAAACCCAGAAATTAAATTACACTTTAAAGAAAGTAATATCTTTTATTTGATATTTTGACTATTCCGTCATTAAAATCTAAGTGATCATTAGGTACCTAAGAAGACTTTTGAACATACAGTAACAAATGGAAATTAAAAGAGAAATAGATTCATCCTTTTGGAGTATGCTGTGGATTTGTCAAAAAAAGATGACACATAGATGGCCATACTGCTTTCAATTATTCAAAAATAATAGATATACTTACTTAAAGCAATACAGGATTTTATTAAAATATATATGTTATGTAGAACTCTATACTCTATTAATACAGATTTATATATAAATTAAATCTTCTTGAAACTGGTTACAATGAATTCCTAAGTAAAGTAAATGGTATCATGGGCATTGTCTGAATTTGTGAAGTTTATGCTTCAGAAACGATTAAAAACATAACATCAGTTTCTCACTCAGTAGGCACTGCCAGAATGACTTTTGATAGCCTAGATTAAGTGACTCTACTGAGACTGAAAATATTAAATCACCCCAGAAACCGAGGTACGGTTAACCTGAAACTCAGTGAATGGTTGCATACTCTTCTCAAATACAGGGACCACACAATCTGATCTGATTCTGTTCAGTTGGTAATTGAACTGAAGCCACCTGTACTTTAAGAATTTTGCTCTCTGCTATGTTTCTATTCTTCCTGTTTCCAAATCAGTTAAAAAAATTGCACTAACAGTTTTGTTTAAAGATGGAGATGTTCTTTAATAAATAACACGGCGGAAAATGAAACCCTGAAATGCTGAACTCTGACTGGGAGACACCTGTTAAATTTTTCTTATAGTATTAAATGCATACAAATTATTCAAAAAACATGCTTTATTTTCAAAAGATGGATGATCTCTATTTTTCTCCTGAAACATTGGTAATTTCTGTCCTGGACTTTCAAATACTGTGTATGGACTAAAACTATGTTATTCTTTCATTGTGGCCTTGCCCTCCCTTCCCTGAGACAGCTGTAATTCAGATGTCTCTGCTTTATCCTTATTTAGTTCTTTAAAAAGTTAGATTTGGTTAATGTAACTGTAATGCACTTTATTCATCAAACCTTCTATTTAAGAGTGGACTTTTTTTCTTTTTAAAAATAAAGGTATATTACTTCCCTATAACCTTAAAGGTTACCCTTTCCACTCTGAAAGGAACATGGAGCTTATTTGCAACACCTATGATATTATGGCTTGCATGTGGTGTGGCACTATCATTTGTTGGAGATAGTCTGTGTTGAAATACATGCACCTGCAATATTAATTAACTGTAGTTAGCCTTTGAAAAAATAATTTAAGAGGTGGTATAGTATTCACTGCTTTGTGAGAAGAAAAGATAGGAGAATTTAATAGAAAGATGCATTCATGCAATAAATGAAGATGTTAGGGAAACCTTGCAGCAGATGAAGTTATTATTCACCTGACTGGTTTCTTCCTTCCAGATCAATGGAGATGTCATCAGACTACTGAACATCTATTATAAGCACTGTAGATAAAATTTTTTAGACATTTAAGAAATATTCTTTCTTGTCCTCCTCACATGATACGGTTTTCCATTTAAACCCTTTGGCTAGTTAAAGACAAACATAAAAACCAGAAAATCTTGATAAGGTAACTGGATTTTACATCACTCTAAAATAATTTGAAAGTAAATCTTAATGGATTATCTACTACCCATCACAGGGACAGTTCTGTTTATAGACAGGAACATTTTATTATATGCTGAGTTTCATTTAGTAATTTCTACCTCGCTGCAGATAACAATAATTTATTGTATCTGCCTGGATTATAACATTAATCTGTTCATCTTGCATTTCTGTTTGTTTTTTCCACTCTGTTTGAACAGTTGTTTTTACTGTCTTGTCTTATTCTGCTCCTCTCTGAAAACATGAGTGACTTTGATGGTCTGTTTAGTGACTCTTTCCCCTTCCATGTTCAACTTCTGTGTTTTTGTTACTACTGTTCTGCAGTTTGTCAGTTCATTCAAAATTTGAAAATACTTGTTTAAATATGTCTTTATTTACAAAAAATAAGAAAAAACTCTCAAATTCAACCAAGAGCTAATCTGATCTTACACCATGTGTTCAGTATATTAAGAAAAGAGGAAACATATATGGGATAATAAAAAGACCAAGGTTATTTTTTAAATTTGAAAAATTATTTATACTTTTCAAGATTAATTTCTGGCTACCTATTTTATCAATACACCCGTTAAATTTAAGATGTTTTTTTGTCTGAGCCTAATATTAATTAAATGATAGATGTAAGTTTGATTGAAAAACATTTAATAGTTAAAGTAGGCAGATTATCTAGTTGGAAACTCATCAAGAAAAATAGGTATTTCACACATTTGTAATGGAAAAACTTATGCTAAACTCTATACTCCTCTAATACTCTTCTTTTGTTTAAATATAAAAATAAAAATTTTAATATAGCTTTCCTCTTTCCCCTTATAAAGTTTTCTTTCCTCCACTGCTGCTTTCAAGTTTTCTACGGCAAAATATGTGTATAAATACAACTTTTGGCCTTATTGCCTTCATCGAGGTGCCCTCTCTATATAGTGTGGATAATGAGGAAAAAAAAATCATATATGTTGCATTAGAATTAAAGGTGGGTAAATGCATACTGGACTAGCACTTTTATTCAAATAATAAAGCATTCCAAAACCTGGCCTAAATTCAGCTATGAAATCTCTGTAGAATGTTCTGCAGTTCAGAATGTCTCTATGTCTCTGAAACGTTTCAAATTATTATCAGCTACAATTATATCTAGGTAGATGAGTGAAAAGAATAGATATACTTTCAGAGACATATCTTTTTAATTTCTCTGAGTCAGAGGTTTCCAAATGGTCACTATTTTTTCCATACTAATGTACCTTTGCCTTATGATAATATTCAGTCTTTATGTGTACAATATACACCATGTCTCTTCACAAGATCAACTCAAGTAAATGCAGCAAGACACGAAGTCAAAGTGTATGATAATTGAACAGAAATTGCATGTGCTAACAAACATCACTTTCTGTAAATATACCTACTTCAAAATGATGATACAGATTTGTGACTTTTTATATTATTTACTCTGTCGTACCTCACATTGCACTTTTCTATGATATCTGTTGATGTGAAATCAGGAGGAAAAAAACGTAATTAGGTTCTAATGCATTAAAATTTAGGAGAAATGGGCACTAGCCGTTTAATCTTTTAACATAAAAATCATGCTTATACAGACTACATAGTTAGAACCAAAGATTAAAATAAATCAAGTTACTTTTACTTACAATTGGTTCTGGATGTTTGCTTTCTGTTTGATTATTTGACAAGATATCCAACTTATTTGTCAATAGTGTGTCATTTACTTTGAGTTACTAATGTATGTAAACCAGAGATAGCTGTGATAAGGTAAAAGCCAAATAAAAGAGAATACCAAAAATTTATTATTACTAGTTAATTTTTAATCTCCCGTGAACACTTGCAAGAACAAATATTTGTTCCTATATGCACCTGTATAAGACAAAATTCTATGGATACACAACTTGAACACTTCCGCATTATTGCTATTTAAAAAGTTTTTATGGTTGTCTAGAAAAGTATGCTTTGATATGTAACTTTCAAAGACATCCAAAGAGAATAGAAGCAATGTAACCATGTTAATCAGTTATAATTAAGAAAAGCTTTGTTTCTGTATAAGTAATTTACATGAATAAACAGAACAAAGTATGATGGCTGTTTAAAAAAGAAATAAAATTTGAAGGAATCACATAATCACAAAATCACAAAATGGTAGGAGTTGGAAAGAATCTTTGTAGATCATCTAGTCCAAGACCCTTTCTAACAAGGTTCACGTACAACAGGCAGCATAGGAAAATATTCAGATGAGTTTTGAATATCTCCGTAAAGGGAGATACCACAATCTCCCCAGGAAACCTGTTCCAGTGTTATGTCAACCTAACAGTAAAGAAGTTTTTTCTTCATGTTCAGGTGGAACTTCTGTGTTCCAATTTGTGTCCATTGCCCTTAGTCCTTTCACTGGGCATCACTGAAAACAGTCTGCTCCTCAGGTTTTTGTAGGAAAAGCAATAACACTTTTCTTTTTTTAATTAATTAGTTTATTATTAATCAATATTTTTCAGCGGTTCAAAAATGAATAGGGAGATACTTCCAGATGAACTGCCTGTTTTTAATTACCTGCCTTGTTCTAACTGGAGTTTCTCTGTAAATTATTGCAAAATGTAAACTACTGAACTAGTCCATAGGCTTTTGCTTTAAACAGCTAATGTAGCATTGCAGTTTATAGGGGCTGAAAATCTTAGGCAGGTTTTGCTGGTTAAGAATACATTACCTTTAATTCTTGAGACAATTCACTGAATAAGTTTCTTAACACAGTGGTTTACAGATTTGATCTCAAATATTTTGCTGCTTCTAAACTTGGTAATTTTACGAGCATTAAAAGCTATCTGGTGTAAAGTGACATCTACAAATGCCTGTGTGAATGCACACCTGATTCAGTTTTTCAAGGGTTTTAGCACAGTTTTTGTCTAACTGATGAACAAGTTTGTGTGAGAGAATCATACTTCCAATTGGTAAAAGCAACATTTTGTTTAATTTCAGAATGTGGATTTTTTTCTTTATTCTATTGCTATTTTGTGCACAATTACTCAAAGAATTTCCAGTGACAGTCAATAACGCCTTTTCCCTAGCAGCAGTAAGTAACCAGAGGAAGATGTAGGAGATGTTTTCTTATAGCTCAACCAAAGTTATATTCCCTCAACTCTACAGCGACAGTGGTGGTGCCTTCAAACTTCATAGCAACAGGTGTAGAAACAAAATAATGTAATCCTCTATTCTTTCTGTATTTTCAGATGCTGCACTTCTGGCATTTATTGCACATGTACCAGCTCAGAATGCAGCCTAACATCAAGAAAGCCTCTCCTTCTCCAGGCTGAACAGATCAAGCTGCTCCTCATATGGTTTACTCTCTAAACTCCTTATCAACATTGTGACCCTCCTCTGGACACTATCCGGTAACTTTACGTCCTTTTTATACTGCGGCTTCCAAAACTGCACAGGGTATTAAAGGTGGGACTGCACCAGTGAGGAGTAGAGCAGGACAGTCTCCTCCTTCAACTGGAATTCTACATCCTTTTTATGTGTGTCTTTACAGTATTTTCATACAGTTTGACAACACTCGAAAACTGCTGGTCTATTCTTAAAGTTAAAGGAAACCATATTTTTATTGTGAAATTTTGAATACAGTGTTGTCCAAGGTATGAGTAGTCTACCCACTAAAATTGGATATTATTTAAACAATGGCTTTCTAAATCCAGAAGATATAGCCTCAGGAAAGAAGTGGAAAAGTAGATTATATGTGTTAACAATTGCAGACATGAGTACAAAACTACAGAATTTTGAATATATGGCTATAAAGTAACAGAATTTTACTGGTAAGAATACTTCCTATGTCATGCCTTTAAACAGAATGATTCCGATACCGATGTCCAGACTAATTGTCGAATAGGAAGTAACATACAGGTACACTGCACAACTAGATCCAGCAATTGCTGATTTGCAGCAGTGAAGAAGAGGACGGTATATGACCTTTTCATCAAATTAGTCAATACTTTATACACAAAAAGCTCAAGACACTGCTTCTGTTTTTTCCAGGCTCAGTTTTATTTCCCAATCCTATGGCTTTTTGCATAGTCTTTGACTTATTATGTACTCAACTATTTTTCATAGTCTTCATCTTCAATCTTGTCATTTCATAATCACATAATTATATACATTCATAATTGTAATGTCAGACATATAATGTGTTGATTTATTCTGTATAAATTTCCAGAATGCACTTTTTTATTTTAGGAACTTTGCTGGAGTACCATAGGCATGCATAGGTACTACTTAATCAGAAAAAAATCATAATTTTGGGAAAAAAACCCTATGGAATATGACAAAAATATCTTTTTTTTTCTGGTAAAATTTTATTTGATTCTCTTTCAAACAGGAAAAAATAAGTTGGAGCATAATCACTTTTGTAGTTTAGAACCTTCTCATTTTTTTCTCTTAGGTCATTATACATACCACATAAGGTAACCATATTAAATTAGAACGAATACCATTGACTTTAGATCGTTCCACAAGTTTTCCAACCGAAAGATGTTAAGCATGTGAACAGGATTCTAGAAGCATGCAGGGAAATTCCATGCTTTTAAAGAAAACACCTGTCCTGCATGTTATTGATGGATTTGATTATACTTCAGAAGGGGAAGGGAGGAATGTTCGTTTATGAGGTCCTTTTCAGGCATAAAATGTACACTTTATGATTGCAGAGAATATTTTGCATGATAGAAGTACACCTAATATATTTTTTAAAACATGACACTATATAGTACATTACTACCACTCAAAAAAAATCCACTTTTGTGAGAAAATAATTTCAAGGATATATTAGGGTGAAAAATAGGAGACAGTCAGATACACTATTAAAGGTTAGAAGATTCCTTTAACTCTGAAAATATAGGAGAGTTCCAACATCAAGGAAAACAGTGACTCAAATATCTATGCTTTAGCTACTATAGCTACTTATGGCTCACAAAATGTAATTCCCTTGAGAATTGTTTGGTAATGTTATAGGTCATTTATTGCTCCAGTTCCTTTATAATGGTCCTTTCATTAAAAAAAGATAAATCTTATTATTACTTCACTCCAGTGTGTCATATTTCTTTGTTCTATTCATTTTAAAACTCCTTTTTGGGCTATATACAATTCTCAGGTGAGTTGTTTGGCCTCCTAGCAAAAACAATCTCCCTTCTGATTCACTTTCATGTGCTCACTCGCTATAAAAATCTCAACACTGTTTTCCTACTCAGTTTAAGCTTCTGTGAAAGTTTCCAAACTGTTTTCCCATTCAGTTTAACATTAATAAAGTACAAAGACAAATTTTAGAAAGTTTTTTTTTTTTTTAATTGCACGTATTATCTTGGATCTTCTCAGGAACATAATTTTTCTTCTTTGAAAAAGAAATCAATAAGGTTTAAATTCTGGTAAGACTGGTAGTAATTAGTAGAAATTAATTTTGATCGTGCTTTGATCACAGTGGTTGGACTACACAATGACCAGAAGTCCCTTTCAACCTCAAATATTCTATGGTTTCATAGAATAGAATAGAATAGAATAATATTTCAGTTAGAAGAGATGTACAATCATTATCTTTCTCAACTACCTGACCACTTCAGAGCTGACCAAAAGTAAAAGCATGTTAATGAGGGACATTGTCAAAATGCCTCTTTTTAAGGCATTCACAGGCATAGGCATCCACCACCTCTCCCGGAAGCCTGTTCCACTGTTTGACCACCCTCTTGGTAAAGAAATGCTTCCTAATGTTAAGTCTGCATCCTCGCTGGTGCAGTTTTGAACCACTCCTATGTGTGACAGAATCTTGTAAGGGTATGGTTGGAAAGGACCTTAAAGCCCATCCAGTTCCAATGCCCCTGCCATGGGCAGGCACACCTCCCACCACATCAGGCTGCTCAAGACCCAGTCCAAACTGGCTTTGAACAGTTCCAGGGAGGGAGCATCCACAGCTTCCCTGGTCAACCTGTGCCAGTGCCTCACTACCCTCTCATCATGAAGAACCTCTTCCTAATGTCTAATCTAAATCTTTCCCCTTCCAGTTTAAAGCCATTCCTCATTGTCCTGTCACTACTTAACCTTGTAAAATGTCCCTCTCCAGCTTTCTTGTAGCCCTCTTCAGGTACTGGAAAGCTACTATGAGGTCTCCCCAGAGCCTTCTCTTCTCCAGGCTGAACTAACCCGACTATCTCACCCTGTCCTCATAGCAGAGATGTTCCAGCCCTCTGATCATCTTCGTAGCCCTTCCCTAGACCCCTTTCAACAGTTCCATATCTTTCTTATGTAGGGTATTCCAGAACTAGACACAATACTCCTGGTGGTGTCTCACAAGAGTGGAGTAGAGGAAGATAATCACCTCCCTGGATCTATTGGCAGTGCTTCTTTTGATGCAGCCCAGGACACGGTTGGCCTTGTGGGTTGTGAGCACACATTGCTGGCTCATGTCGAGCTTCACATCAGCCAGCACCTCCAAGTCCTTCTCTGCAGGGCTGCTTTCAATCACATTATCTCCCATCCTGTATTGAAACTGCAGATTGCCCTGACCCAGGTGCAGGACCTTGCACTTGGCCTTGTTGAACCTCATGAGGTTCACATAGGCCCATTTCTGCAGCTTGTCTAGGTTCCTCTGGATGACATACCATTTTTCTCATGTGAACACTGCCCTGCTCATCTTGGTGTGATCTGCAAAGCCGCTGAGGGTGCACTCAATCCTGTTGTCTATATCATCAATGAAAATATTACGCAACACTGGTCCCAGTATGGAATTTTGAGGGACACAACTTGTCACAGGTCTCCATGTGGATATCAAGCTGTTGACTGCTACTCTCTGAGTGCAAACATCCAACAAATTCCTCATCCACTGAACAGTCCAGCATCAAATCAAAACAGTAGATGTTGGAAGGAACCTTTGGAAATCATCTAGTCCAAGCCCTCTGCTAAACCAGTTTCACCTGCAGCAGTTTGCACAGGAATGCATCCAGACAGGTTTTGAGTATCTCCAGAGAAGGACATTACACAGCCTCCCTGGACAGCCTGTTCCACTGTTCTGTCACCCTCACAGCAAAGAATTTTTTCCTCACATGCAACTCTGTGGCCCTTTTCTAGACTCTCTCCAGTAGTTTTTTGTCTTCATTGAAATGAGGAGCCCAGAAATGGACGCAGGACTCCAGCTGAGGCCTCACTAGGGCAGAGCTGAGAGGGAGAACACTCTTCTTAATGCACCCCAGGATATCATTGGGCATCTTGGCCACTAGAGTACACTGCTGGCTCAGGGTTAACTTGTTGTTCACCAGGACTCCTAGGCCCTTCTCCACAGAGATGTTTTCCAGTAGATCAATCTCTAGCTTGTATTGGTGCACAGGGTTATTCGTTCTGAGGTGCAGGACTCTACACTTGTCTCTGTTGAACTTTATTCAGTTCCTCTCAGCCCAAGTCCCCAGCCTGTCCACGTCTCACTGAATGGCAGCACAGCCTTCCCATGTATCACAGTATCACAGTATCACAGTATCATAGTATCACAGTATTACAAGGTTGGAAACGACCTCTGAGATCATCAAGTCCAACCTATAACCCTACACTAACACCAACACTAACACCAACCCATCATCTAAACCATGGCACTCAGTGCCTCATCCAGTCTCCCCTTAAACACCTGAGGGTCGACGACTCCACCACCTCCCTGGGCAGCACATTCCAATGGCCAATCACCCTTTCAGTGAAGAACTTTTTCCTCACATCAAGCCTAAACTTTCCCATGCCCTCTAGTTCTGCCACTGGCCACCTGAGAGAAGAGACCAATCCCTGCCCGACTACAACCTCCTTTTAGGTAGTTGTAGAGAGCAATGAGGTCTCCCCTGAGCCTCCTCTTCTCCAGACTAAACAGCCCCAACTCCCTCAGTCGCTCCTCATAGGACTTGTGCTCCAGCCCCTTCACCATCTTCGTTGCCCTCCCTGAACACATTCCAGTATCCTAATATCTTTCCCAAACTGGGGGGCCCAGAACGGTACACAATATTCAAGATGAGGCCTGACCAGTGCCGAGTACAGGGGGACAATAACGTCTCTGGTCCTGCTCACTACACTATTCCTGATGTCAGCCAGAATGCCATTGGCCTTCTTGGCCACCTGGGCACACTGCTGGCTCATGTTGAGCTTCCTGTCCACCAGCACTCCCAGGTCCTTTTCTGCCTGACTACTCTGCAGCCACTCTGTCCCCAGTCTATAGTATCAACTGCTCCTCCAAGTTTTAGATCATTAGCAAACTGGCTGAGAGTACATTCTGTCTCCTCATCCAGGTTGTTTATGAACACATTGAACAAGATCAGGCCTAGTACGAACACCTGGTGAACACCACTGGACACAGGCTTCCAGCTAAACTCTGCCACTGATCACAATCCTGTGAGCTCTGCCATCCAGCCAGTTCTCAATCCATTTTAGTGTCCACTCATTTAACCCATGATTCCTTAGCTTGTCTATGAAGGTCTTGTGGGAGACAGTGTCAAAAGCCTTGCTGAAGTCAAGGTAGGTAACATTCACCGCTCTCCCTTCATCTACCCAGGTAGATCTACCCATACATCACAGAAGGCTATCAGGTTGATCAACCATTATTTCCCCTTTGTAAATCTATGTTGATCACTACCAATAACATTCTTTTCCTCCAGATGTTTGGAGATGACACCCACAACAAGCTGTTCCATTGCCTTTCTGGGGATGGAAGTGAGCCTGACTGGCCTATAATTTCCTCCTTGCCCTTTTTGAAAGATCATGGAGAACAGGAGACATTCCTGAGAGTATGGGATTCCTCAGGGCCAGTCTTAGCAGAAAAGATTGAAGCAAAGACGGCATTCAGTAACTCCGCATTCTCTGTATCCTCCATTATCATGGCTCACTCATCATTCAGCACTAGGCCCACTTTTTTCCATCTTCCTTTTAATGTTGATGCACTTGAAGAAACCTTTGTTATTGTCCTGCATTTTCCTTGCCAGAATTATTTCCAAGTGAACTTTTGCCTTCCTTGTTGCACCTCTGCATACTCTGAGAGAATTCCAATATTCCTCCCAAGCGGTCAGTCCCTTTTTTCACATTCTGTAAATGCTGTCTTCTACTCGAGTTTTTCCAGAAGCTCCTTGCCCATCTATGCAGCTCTCCTGCTTCCTTTACTTGACTTCTCACTCCTAGGAATGCATTGATCTTGAGGCTGAAGGGAGAAGAACTTGGATATTGACCAGCTGTCTTTAACCCTGCAACCTTCTAGAGTCCAAACCCATGGGATTCCTTCAAGCAGGTCTTTAAATAGTCTAAATTGAAATCTCCTGAAGTCCAGGGTTGAATCCTACTGATTGCCCTGCTTCTTTTGTGCCAGATTATCAACTTCACCATTTTGTGGTTGCTGCAGTCAGGGCTGCCCCTGTCTTTCACATCCCCAACAAGACTTTCTTTTTTTTTTAGTACAGAGTCCAGCAGTACATCCCTTCTTGTTGACTCTTGCAAAAAGTTACCATCAATACTCTCTAGAAATCTCCAAGTGGTTCAAGTCCCCCGTAGGGACCAGGGCCTGTGATCATCAGGTTACTTCCAGCTGTCTGTAGAATGCCTCACCAACTTCCTCCTTCTGATTAGGTAGCTTGTAATAAACACCCACAATCATGTCACCCTGACTAGCCTGCCCCTTAATTCTTACCTAAAAGCTCTTGATTTGATCTTCATCCACTTCTAGGCAGAGGTCAATGCATTCCAGCTGCTACCTCATGTAAAAAGCAACAACTCCACCACCTCACCTTCGTGATCTGTCTTTTCTAAAAAGCACAGCCACCCTCAACAATATTCCAGTCATGAAAGCTATCCCATCATATCTCCAATTCTGGTCATATCATAGCCTTGTGACTGCACATGGATTTCTAGTTCTTCCTTTTTATTTCTCCACATTGCGTGCACTCATATATCGGAATTTCAGGGAGATGATTGTGTAAGTAATTTTCCCTGGAGGATTGCAAAAGGATCCTCAGTAGCTATACATACACTTTAGACTGTTTGCAATTTAGTTCATGTCACCACAGACAGATAAGGAACAATTACACCTGCTCTGTTTGGCCTGTCTTATTCCCCAGTTAGATATGATAGCATAAACATCATCATTTTAGATCCTATCCCCAAAGTCCTTCATTTTAAAGTCCAGTTCACCTAGTTGTCCAGTCTGCTGCCAAGTGTTAAGTTACTGGATCCCAGGGAGAAGAGATAAACACACTCCTCTCCAATTCCGTTCTTTTGGAAGTGGTAGAGAGCAGTAAGTTTGTCCCTCAGTCTCCTCTCCAAACTACACAAATGTAGAGTCCTCAACCCCTCCTCACAGGACACATCTTCCAGCCATTTCACCAGCTTTGCTGCCCTTCTCTGGATGCACTGAAGTGCCTTAACAACCTTCCAAAACGGTGGGGCCCAGAACCTCAGACAGTACTCAAGGTGAGTCCTCACCAACTCTCTATATAGCAGGACAATCACCTCCTTTGCCTAATTGCTTATCCTGTGTTTACGTTCTTGGCTGCCAGAGAACACTGCTAACTCATATTGAGCCTGCTGTTAACCAACACCTCCAGATTATTTTCTGCACGTCTGTCGTACAGTCATCCCTCTCCCAATCTATATTCTCTCCAATCTAGGTGCAGAATCTGGCATTTATTCTTGTTAAATTTCATGGCATTGATGATTACCCAATGCTTCAGTCTATCTAGACTTCTCTACAAGACATCCTGTCCCTCAAGAGAGTCAATAGCACCTCCTAGTTTAGTATTGCCAGCATATTTGTTAATGGTGCCTTCAACTCCTGCATTCAGAACAATGCTTAAAAATTGTTGAGCTGAACTGACCTTAGAATCGTCCTCAGGAGCACTGTTAGTGAGCAGCTTCAAACTAGATGTAGTCCAATTCACTATAACCCTTTGATCCCTGCCATTTAGTTCTTCAGCCAGTGCAGTATGTACCTTCTCATCTAACAGCTGGACAACTTGTCCAGAAGGATACTGTGAGACAATGCTTCCAAAGCATTAATAAGACTACGTCCACAACATTCCATTCATCCACCAGGCAGATGACCTTATCATAAAACGATATCAAATCAGTTAGGCAGGATTTTCCCTTTCTGAATCCATCTGACTGTTCCTGATGACTACACTAACATGGAAACACCTTTTAGTAACTCCCAGTATGATATTCTGTCATTTTTCCCAGAACTGATTAGACTAACAGGTCTGTAGTTTCTTGAACCATCCTCATGACCTTCTAGTGAAGCAGAATAAGGTCGGCTAGATTCGAGTCAGCAGGGACCTCTCCATACTCCCCAAATCATAGATAGATGATTGAGAACGGTGCTATAACACACGCTAGCTCCTTCAGTACTCTGGGATGAATCTCATTGAGCACTTACGGACTTAGAAATGTTGAACTTATACAGCTATTTCCTTACAATTTCACGGTCCAAAAATGGAAAATCACTGTTCCTGTAGTTGGGCTTTTCCAGCTAAGAGGACCAAGTAGCCTAGGGTCTACAGATAGTATTAAAGACTGAGGCCAAAAAAAAAAACACTGAAAGTCTCCACATTTTCTGCATCCCTATTTGCCAGGTGACCATCTTCATCAACTATCAGTCCAATATTGTCCTTAAACTCCCTCTTGCTATTTTGTTTAATACAGTAACAAAATGGATTTTGATCCTGCTTTTATCATTGAAACTCAACATATCCACAGTAAGGTAAGCTGAATATCTCCCAGTAATGCAGTTCATCAGACTGTGTTTGAAGAGTAGTATTGTAGTTACGCTGCCTACCATGTGCTATCTCAGAGAAATATAACCAGTGAACAGCATTACCATAAGTAGAGGTGCTTAATATTACTCAAGAGTTAAAACTGTTTTAAATAGAAAGAAAATACTAAATAATATATAGTAATCAAAGAATATTATAGAAATAAATGAGGACATAATTTAGTTCCACAACTGAAACTTGGTTTAATTATTGTGTTGAGATATTTTTATACTACTACTGACTGTCAAAGCTATCAAAGTCAATAAATTAAAGAGACACAAATGAATAACAGAGGAAATGTATTTTGTAGCATAGATCTCTTT
Source organism: Tapera naevia (assembly GCA_033556795.1). NCBI lineage: Eukaryota > Metazoa > Chordata > Aves > Cuculiformes > Neomorphidae > Tapera > Tapera naevia. The sequence goes on along the minus strand of JAUMJJ010000236.1, from coordinate 3,083,200 downwards.
GCTGTAGGTGTTTATATACCCTTTTCAGAAATAATAGAATTGACTTCTCAGCTTCTTCTTTAATGTGTCTATCATATATAAATCCAAATTCACAAATGGATCATACCTTTTTCTTTTTACTCTGTGTATTATACACGTTTATTTATATAGAAAAGGCTTCATACATTAAGCTAGGCATCTGAATAATGTATCAGGGATACCTAAAAGAGAATTTGATGAAAAGGACAATATAACCCTTCTCTAGTGTTTCATATGAATTTGAAACGGTAACTCAAGCAGATGCTACAAGTATTCTGTTTACAACTTCAGTTTATTCCATAAGTGCATATCAATACAATTTTAACAGAGAGGTTATTTAAAATACTAAAATCTTTCAATATACGAGAAGATAGTGGACCATAACCTTTTTGGTACCCCCTACAACTTTTGCTTTTACTTGGCATTCATTGTTACCTGGTTTAATCATCTGCTATATAACCTCCTGAGAAACATTACTTTCATCAAATCTTCTCCCGACCTCAAGATGATGCTTTCTTTCAACCTTGGAAGAATACTTTTGAGTGGTGTTCCTCTGTCTATTTTCTTTGTCTGAAGAATGATCCCCCAAAAAGGAAGCTCTGTTTAGACATTTTATTAAATACAAAGAGAAACTAGAACCAGGACTAAAAGAACATCAAATAAGAATCTGATTATAGAACTTTGTTTATTCCGCTATAAATTAGCCTAAAATTGTTGAGATAGACCAGATAATAACTCAGCACTGTGAAATAGTAATAGTTTGGGGGTTAATTAGTCCTCAACAAAGTATCTGAGAAATATTCTTACTTAAAAGGTCTAATTGTGCTGATCAGTAAAACTTACATATGTACACAAGTATGTATATGTGTGTGTGACAACTCAGAGTTTCCTCTAGTCTTTATTTCACCCAGTACTAGAGAAAATTAATTGATATCTTGGAGTGTCAGTATTTCTCCTCAATACCAGGCACATATATACTAAAAGTGTACGTGAATAAGAAGATAAAGAGCGTGCATGAATCAAGGGCAAACTTTAACATAGTCTGGTTAAAGTTAAATTTTTATTTCTGATTTGAGCAAAAGTAATCACTGAGGAAGACAAAACTTGAAAGACATAGTTCTATTGCATTACACAGCATGTTTAGTTAGAGAAAATTCTTTCCATTCTTGTACTGTGCACTTTCAGCAAAGCATCCCATTGTTCCATTGTACAAAGTAGTCTTTCTTCTTCTGATCTCAAATATCAGGTTTATATTCTTGGATCCTGCCTCATGATGCATATGTGATACTCAGACAATATAAGAAGGATAAGGACTCTTTTACAACAGTTTACCTGGACATTGTCCAAAAATAACAAAATTCTGACATGATTTAAAACCAGACTAGCAACTGGCTTATTGTAGCTTTCAGTTTAGCAACACTTACATGCTCCTGCATGGCTTAAAATTCAGGGAATAACTCAAGTTGGAAGAGACCCATATTAGTCACTAAGTCCAGCTCCCTGCTCCTCATAAGGCTACTTAACGTTAAACCATATGACAAAGAGTATCATCCGGATGCTTCTTGAACTCTGACATGCTTGGTGACACAACCACTTCTGGGAAATCCTGTTCCAGTGATAGATTACTTTTTTTATGAAGAATTTTTCCTTTCATCCAAACTGAACTTCTGATGCAGTGTCATTCCTTTTCCTTCTGTCTTATGACTGGTCACCAGAGAGAGGAGATCCGCACCTCCTCTCCTGCTGCCTCACTTGAGAAAGTTGCAGTTTGCAATGAGGTCACCCCTCAGACTACTCCAGGCTGAAGAAATAAAGTGACCTCAGGCACCCCTCATAAATCTTGTCCTTAAGATCTTTCACCATCTTTTTCCCTCTCCTGTGAACATGCTCTAATAATTTGATGTCCTTCCTATATTGAGGAGCCCAAAACTGTACACAGTGCTCAAGGTAGGGCCACACTAGACCAGTGTAGATTTTGACAGTCACGTCCCTTGGCCAGCTAGTTATGTTGTGCTGACTGCAACTCAGGGCATATCTAGCCACAAAGTTGACTCTTTCACTTTGTCAAAAATATACATCAAATTACAAACAAGGAACAGAAAAATAAAAAACTGTTGTTATCAAATATTTCTAGATATCTGAGTATTGTTAAGATGGGCAATACAAATGTGATTATAAGTTAACAGCATTATTGGACTAAAGCTTGCGAAGGTGGAAATGCACTTTTGATTTTTCTAGAGCTCAAGAAGGAAAGTATGGCTTAGATTCATTGAGATGTCTCAAAGTAATTTTTCTTCGATTTCAATCTGTTCATTCATTAAAATTTTGCTACCTTCATAAAATCATATGGAATTTCAAAGACATTTGTAAAAAGGAGAAGGTCAATATTGTGATATTTTTTTGTTTAATAATTTAAGATTTTTAATTTTTAATAATTTTTAATTTTTTAATAATTTAAGATTTATAATCAGGGTATATAATTTAGCAAACTTCAGATTACCTAATTATACAAGTGAAAATAATATATACAGTTTATTAGGTAGAAGAAGGAGAACATCAGCATTTTCTTACTTAGAAGAACAAAAAACTTTCTTGCCTCAGCATGTATTTTGCATATAATTGTAAACCTGCAGTATACCAGCCGTAGTTAACATGCAACTTTTATCAATTGATATCATTACTATCTTCCTAATAGATGGTATGCTCTTGATTCTAACAAATCATAGTGTCTCTTATCTTCTTTATGCTTTCCAATTTATTTTTTTTATTTTTAAAATCCGAATCTCCTGCAGAGCTGTTAGAGCTTAGAAAATGAAACATCTGAAATAAAATTTCCATAAGGCCTAAATAGCCAGGCATTATATTTAATCTTATTCTCAAAGACTGCAGTTTATATGATTACCTGTACTTACCACAAAGAGGTCTTTTCTGAAAAGATCAGGCAACTGTCATGTTTTCATGTTTTCCAACAAGAACAGTATTAAAACTAAGGTTTTATTCAGGCTCTAAAAAGAAGTATAGGAAGAAAACTGTTCTGGTTCCTTCCTTCTTGTTAAACTAAAAAGTCTGAGACATTTTATTCTAACAATTACCTCAGCCTTTCAGAGAGATTATAACCATTAACAGCAAATACAAGACTGACTTTTTTATCCATTTGGAAGACTAAGTAAAACAAAGGATCATGAACAGTATAATAGTTATAACAGTGAAGAAAGAAAAAAAAATCATTGTAGAGTGGTAGTTTTACAGTTTTTGACATTAAATACAGTGCACTTGGTAAAAGCTTTCAGGAATATAACCAAGATTATGCTAATTTTCTACTTGGAAGAGAAAAGGGCAATGGTGTGATCTCTTTTGAGAAAAAATTTCTTCCATCCCTTGCAAAATTTCATTTTCTATGTCAGGCAGAAGTCATGAAAGCAGAGCTAGAGTAAAGTAATATAAGTATCGTGGACATAGGAGGTCATACATTGAACTGTCAGTTCTCCCTTCTTCGTCAAACCCTTTTCTCTCTTGTGGGTTGATCTTATCCAGGAGCTAAGCCTCCACATAAACCTTTGCTGTCTCTTCTTTGGTGCAGTGGGGGCAGAGCTGGAAGAGTAAAAGCTAAAAAACTGTGGATTGAGACAAAGACAGTTTTATAGACAAAGCGAAGCTCTGTGTGCAAACAAACCAAAATAAACAATACAGTATCACAGTATCACAAGGTTGGAAAGGACCTCTGAGATCATCAAGTCCAACCTATAACCCTACACTAACACCAACACTAACACCAACACTAACACCAACCATCATCTAAACCATGGCACTCAGTGTCTCATCCAGTCTCCCCTTGAACACCTCCAGGGTCGGTGACTCCACCACCTCCCTGGGCAGCCCATTCCAATGGCCAATCACCCTTTCAGTGAAGAACTTTTTCCTTATATCAAGTCTAAACTTTCCCTGACGAAGCTTAAGTCCATGCCCTCTGGTTCTGCCACTGGTCACCTGAGAGAAGAGACCAACCCCTGCCCGACTACAACCTCCTTTTAGGTAGTTGTAGAGAGCAATGAGGTCTCCCCTGAGCCTCCTCTTCTCCAGACTAAACAGCCCCAACTCCCTCAGTCGCTCCTCATAGGGCTTGTGCTCCAGCCCCTTCACCATCTTCGTTGCCCTCCTCTGAACACATTCCAGTATTCTAACATCTTTCCCAAACTGGGGGGCCCAGAACGGTACACAGTATTCAAGGTGAGGCCTGACCAGTGCCGAGTACAGGGGGACGATAACTTCTCTGGTCCTGCTTACTACACTATTCCTGATGCAGGCCAGGATGCCATTGGCCTTCTTGGCCACCTGGGCACACTGCTGGCTCATGTTGAGCTTCCTGTCCACCAGCACTCCCAGGTCCTTTTCTGCCTGACTACTCTCCAGCCACTCTGTCCCCAGTCTGTAGCTCTGCATGGGATTGTTGTGTCCAAAATGAAGTACCCGACATTTGGACTTACTAAACATCATCCCATTAGAATCAGCCAAGGTCTCCAATCTGTCCAAGTCCCTCTGTAGGGCCATCCTACCCTCTAACATATCAACTCTTCCTCCCAGATTGGTATCATCTGCAAATTTGCTGATGATGGACTCAATCCCCTCATCCAAATCGTCAATAAAGATATTAAACAGGACAGGACCCAATACCGATCCCTGGGGGACACCACTGGTGACCGACTGCCAACTGGATGAAACACCATTCACCATCACTCTTTGGGCTCGGCCATCCAGCCAATTCCTAACCCAGCACAGAGTGCTCCCATCTAAGCCACGGGCTGCCAGCTTCCCTAGGAGTCTACTGTGGGAGACAGTGTCAAAGGCCTTACTGAAGTCCAGGTATACCACATCCACAGCCTTCCTCTCATCCACCAGGCGAGTCACATGATCGTAAAAGGAGATCAGGTTGGTCAGGCAGGACCTACCCCTCCTAAATCCATGCTGGCTGGGCCTGATTTCTTGACCGTTCTGCAGGTGGCGCATGATTTCACCCAGGATTATCTGTTCCATGATTTTACCTGGGACCGAGGTCAGGCTGAAAAGGTCTGTAATTACCTGGGTCATCCTTACGGCCCTTCTTATGGATGGGTGTCACATTGACCAACTTCCAGTCTCCTCGGACCTCTCCAGTGAGCCAGGACTGCTGAAAGATGATGGAGAGCGGCTTAGCAAGCTCATCCGCCAGCTCTCTCAGCATCCTAGGATGGATCCCGTCTGGCCCCATAGACTTATGAGGGTCCAAGCGGCTCAGCAGGTCTCTAACTTCTTCCTCACGGATTGCAGGAGGGCCATATTTCACCCTGCCCCCATCAACCACTTCAGAGGGCCAACTGTCAAGTGAGCTGACATCCTTGCTGTTAAAAACTGAGGCAAAGAAGGCATTAAGTACCTCAGCCTTCTCTGCATCTCTGGTTACTATATTTCCCTCCACATCCAACAAGGAGAGGAGGTCGCTGCCGCCCTTCTTTCTACCATTGATATATTTATAAAAACTCTTCTTATTGTCCTTAACAGAAGTGGCCAATTTGAGCTCCAGCTGGGCTTTTGCTTCCCTGATTTTCCTCCTACACGACTTAACAACATCCTTGAACATGACCTGGCTTACATCCCCTTCTTTCCAACGATGATACATCCTCTTTTTCTACTTAGTTCCTTCAGAAGTTCCCTACTCATCCAGGCCGGCCGTCTGCCCCTACGACTCTTCTTACAACACACAGGGACAGCCCACTCCTGCACCTGTAAGATTTCATTCTTGAAGTGTATCCAGCCTTCCTGGACCCCCTTGCCGCTAAGAGCTATTTCCCAGGGTACTTTCATGACCAGTTCCTTAAATAATCCAAAATCTGCCTGCCGAAAGTCCAGAATGTTCTGTTCCTGGCTTTTCTTATTACATTGTTTACAGAGAACTCAATTACCTCATGATCACTACACCCCAGACAGCCTCCGACAGTAACATCACCCACCAGCCCTTCTTTGTTCGTAAACAGCAGATCAAGAAAAGCCTCACCCCTGGTGGGCTCACCCACCAGCTGTGACAAAAAGCAGTCCTCAATACACTCTAAGAACCTCCTGGACTGCCTCCTCTCAGCAGTGTTAAGTTTCCAGCAGATATCTGGACGGTTAAAGTCTCCTAAAATACCTTTAACACTTCCCATCAGCAGACAGATGTTCATCCACTCCCTGGGAAGCAGGACCTCAGCATGCTTAAGAGTTGTTTAGGAAGACAAATACCATAAGAAAAGCATCTACCTTCCTCCTCCTTTCCCTAAGATTTTATCATTGAACTTGATGTCATATAGTATGGGATTTGGTCAGTTTATGTCAGCTCTCTCATCTGGGTTCCCTTCCAATCTCTTGCACCCTACCCAGACTAGCCACTGGGTAGGCAGAGGGAAAACCAAAGAAAAAAAAGATAAAATACAGCTTTGATGATGCGCATGAACTGTTCAGCAAAAGTCAAACCACTAGTGTGTTATCAAATTCTAAAATCCAGGGGTGTCTCGTGCAGGTGAGGCTGCTAGTAGCTGATGCTGATGGGTGTGAGATGTTGGGGCACCTGAGGCCTATCTACTGACATGGCTGTGACTCATAACCTGTCCTGATGGGTTTTCTTTACATGCTACCAGATGTCAAAGCAACTGGTAGGTTTCTTGTGCTTAAGGTACTACAATTTTGTTATAGCCTAGTTCTTGTATGCTCTGCAATGATAAGTCAGTTTTTCCTAATGTGGGTCCAGGGCTTTCTGAATTTGCTGCAATGTGTTCTTCTTATTCTTGTTGTCATTTATCTGTTTGTTTTGTTTTTAAATATTCAGCACTTGTGTTCTCTTTTTGCAGGTATAACTATCAGAAGTGTAATTCCTCCTGTTTCTTTTGTTCTCCTTGGTACCTCAATATGACTTCCTTATGCCTCCTGTTAAGGATATAAAGCATTCTTCTGCATTTTGATGATTCATTATAAATGGTGCTTAGTCTGCTGTCATGTCTATTGCATGGGAGTATCCGGAAAGTTCTATCAAACTTTGAAAAGATTTTTACAACGGAGATGGACTAGAAGTGTAAAAAGAGCTGCCTTTAATCTGATTGAAGAGATTTGGTCTATATAGCTGTTTTTGTCTTTTATTTTTTTAAATTTTTTAATGTAACTGAACTATTGTAAATTTGTGAAAATAGTTTGATGTTCTAGAAAAAATTGAACAAGTAACAAACAGGAATGTCCCTGTAATCCCTATTTATTCTTCAGATTTCAAATAGTTGTTTTCTAGGTGTTGGTGATTATTATTATTTAATCTGTTATTAATAGCAAGTATTCCAGGACTTCGACTTTTGCATCTTGAGCTTCTTATTGTTTTATTTCATGCTCACAATAAACTTCTTTCCCAAGGCACAGTTGTTAATTTTCAAATATGGGTCTTTTCGTCTGTAAATGGTTTCCTAGACACACGATTAAATAGCCATTAACTAAGACCTAATGGTTTAACCCATTCTCAGCCTTTTGCCCTTTCTGCGGGGAGGTGATATTTAATTTTATCTTTAGGTAATGCCAACTTGATAACTTCCAGTATTTCCCGTACTTGTCCACTTTACCTGCAGTGCCAAGTGAAAAAATAAGGAACTGCATATTAATACGCAACTCATAATGTTAAGAAATAAAAGATTAAATATCTGAAAAGGATGTTAGAATTATTCTTCAATGGAACATTTTAAAACTAAAATATACCTAAAATAGCACTTAAACCTCCTCCCAGATACCTAGCCTATTACTTGAAGATGTCTGTTCAGAAAACAATGTGCCCTCCAATAATGATGGTATGTAAAAAAAATGTTACACAAAAATATTTTAGTTTTGACTTCAGTTTAAACTGAGCTTAAATTTTTAGATATGTCTTCAAATTTTTTTCACTTCCTGTTCAGAATTTGCCATTTAATTTTATGTACACAAACACTGTAATCTAGTGCTCCAAAGAAAATCCAGGATTTGTCCAAGAAAAAAAGAAACCAAACCTGAAACAGAGAGTAAAGTTAATGAGAAAACATGACTTAAATTATATTTTCAAGTGTCAACTGGAAATGTTCAGAAAATTTAATTGTGAACTGCTCTATTTTTATATATCATAAGGAGATCAAGTTCCTGTAAACTGTAAAATACCTTTATCTGTTATGACTCTTGGCTTTTGTAGTATAATTTAGTATCTTTTAGATTCACCTCCTAACTTATCATTCCATCTTCTTCTACACATTTTCATATGTGTGGATGCATTTTCATCTTTCTCAGCATCTTGCTATTATTAATTGTGTTTGCTTGAGTACCATATAAAGAGTGCTGTCCAAGTACATGTTGGTGCTGTTTTTATAGGACATTCATGTTCTTGCATCAAAATATACAAGCTGCTAGGCTTCAAAAAAATCTATGCAATGATCCTCAATTGCTGTTAAACTTATACAGATAGTTGTACAGTAAATACATACTGCATTTTTTGTAAAAGCAGTGAATATAGTAGTTTTGTTTTCCGCTCAGTTTCTTTGCATGAGAATTATCACCACAAGAAATTATCGATTATCCATGAGAATTATCGCCACTTGTGAAGTATAAGATGTAATATGTTCTGTCAACAAGTTAAGAAATCCTAATAAATATTTGAATGTGATAGAACTCAAAAACTAATGAGAAAAGATAATTTGGGGAGAATGAACCTAATGTTCAAAGTAATTTTGTCTTTTAAATAAACATAAATATTCATCAAGAAGTCACTGCACTATTTTAAGAGTTACAATCAAGGAAAAAATATTTGCCAGTCGTCGGAAGCTTTCAAAAATAACTGTAATGCAACTAATTGTTATCCTTATTTCTTCCCTTTGTATATATATTTTATTCCCCAATGTATATTAAACTTTCAGTATTTAAATTCACAATATAAGTCACAGATCTCAAAGTGAAGTAGCTGGAATTAACGGATATCGCTTTTCTTGATGGCAGGGCAAGTACCTCAACAGTTGGAATAAGTTTTTTTTCAAGTAGAAGCAGTGAATTTCATTCATGTTATAAGGTAATCTGCTGTACTCTGTTATATGGACTGCTGCTCACCTCATATTGTGGAAGACAGCAAGATTTGTTATGTCCCTGTTATGTGATTAGTGGTATATTGATATAATTGTATCAATTTTGCAGCATCCTTGAAATGTCACATTAATCACTTATTCAAAGTTATAACATTATGTGTTTTGACATGCACAGTAGCTTATTTATAGTCCATTCGGACATTGTCACTGAGTACCCAGTGTAATCCCTCTTTGATTATTTCTGAAATATTTTTAATACATGAAGGATAAATTTGTTTCAATCTAGATCTCTGAATCAGTTCATAGGTATTGACACTTGTGCTGGTGCTGCAAGACTCATTTAAAAGCTATGCCTTATGCAGATCATGTACGCTCGTATATATATATATATATATGAAGATAAATACTTAAATTTACGTGTAGAAATGACTTTTTGTATTTTGCTTATCCCGACACCCCAAGTTCTCTCTGTGAAAGTGGATACAGAAGCAAAGTTAAGTCTATAATTCTGTTCATTTAATTTGAACCATTAAACAATTTGCAGTAACTTTCTCCCACCAAAAGTTGTTTGCATTTGTCATGTCTAATCTGTGAACATAGGCATAAACTATCAAGCTTTTGCCGATGTTCATCACAGAAACGCTCTATTCATGTAAGAATATACAGAATGATAGCAGAAAATCTACTCAGTTCTTGCAGACTTGTAACATTGCTGCCTTTTCTTCATCTATTGAACAGTCCTAAACTGCAGCTGTGGGTTTTCTCTACTTTCAAGAACACAGGCTATTAGTCAGGAAAAGCAAAATGAGGATGGATTTCAGAAATACATACTGTCAAACTCAGTAAATAAATGAATGACTCCAAATGTCTCTATAATCCTGTAAATCACATTATTCCTGTCATATGTGGATATAAGTCATATACTGACTTCCCAGTGGCAAACATTTTGTGAAATATGCTATCAGAAAGGAAGAATTGTTGGTGATTTGCATGTTTTCTCATCTTTTGCACAAGTATTTACATATCATACGGCAAAAAATAGTAAAACTATTCCTATATTAGAGAAGTAATTTCTAATGATATAGAAAATAGAGCACTCTAACGTGTTGTCTAAATAAGCAACCTATTAGCAACATAATCCTCATCAAGTAGAACTTTTAAGATCACATTACAAAAACACTGCCAGTAAAGCCTTACGTATTTAATTATTCTTTGCTAAAAGATGAGCTAGTCACCACATCAAATGTCATTCAGTTATAGAACATACATATTTTAATAGAACATACATTTAATAGAATATATATAGTTTAATATAACATGTTTCCTTTAAAATCAGCATATTGAGTTTACAAGTTTTGCTCCCTTTCACTCTCCATGGGTCAACTCTAGTACTGCCTTTGTGGTAATATTAAAACAGAAATTAAGCAGATGTGCTGCCTAAATCTGCAGTGCATGCTTTCAGTGGTATAGACAATTTTGTCTCAATTAACAGACTCTGAAAACTTAGATTGGTAATAAAAGATACAGTGATCAAATTTTGACTTTGTAAGTCTTGGAGGAGGGAACAGAATTTGCCACGTAAGATTTGGAAGTCTTGACTTCTGATGTTTTAGATTGTTTTAATGCAACAGATTGTCTGACATTGCAGAGGTTAATGTTAAAATAAAATTATGGACCTATTGTGATCCTTCACTGTAGATAGGATGCCTTTCATCATGAAAAAGCAGAGATGATCAGTATAGGGCTGTTACAGATGATGCTAGGTGATTGCTACACACAGATGAATATTCCTACCATATTATGCTTACGAATCCAAGTATTAGTTCAGTAGCCATTTAGCTGTGAATTAGCTGGTTATGATTTGACGTAAAGATTTCATCTTTACTGAGCAGCACAGAAAGACTCAAACTGTAAACTGACAATTGTCTAATTGTAAAGTAAACAGTCTAGACCTCTTACGCTGATAATGCTACGTTTGGAAGAAAACAACAAGCAAGGAATGCTGACCTTAAATTAATACAGTGCTTTGAACAAGTGTTATGGAAAGGCCAAAAGAAACAACTCATGTCCTCAAAAGGGGAATCCTCCCTCTTAACCCTAACCCAAACAAGTCTTTTTTGTTCAAATACTTCCCTTATCTTCCCATAAGTTGAATATATTTTGATCTTGTTTTATTACTGTTTCCAAAACAAGAAGAAATTTCAGACTCTCCTTTATAAACAATAAAAATAATGAGAATGTTAACATTATTGAAAATAAGTATGAAAACTGGCAAACACAGATAAGAATGGAAAAAAAAGTCTTTCATTGATGTGAAAATTACAGATTTATCTTACTGTTATACTATATATTAATCAAAATTCTCTCTATGAGATATTTATTGACTGTAATTTTTTTGCTACTCACTTTAGAGTGGATAGCTGGAATTATATTACAGCATTATTGAGTACAATTGATCTAGGCTCTGCCTTTCAATATACAAAGGTAATACAGAATTTTGAATTAGGACTTCAGAGGAAATTTCAGTCTTTTCTTATGACTTATTTTTGTAAGGTATTTCAAATACTCTGACTTACAATTAGTCCTCTGTGATCTAATGTATATTACTTCAGTAGTAGTAAAACGAGGAGACAGTTTGCGGTGTTGGCAGTCATATCAACATTGACAGTGGCAATGAAGAACAGCATTCTGATGAGCTAAGACCTCACAGCTTTCAGATTTTATGGCAGCGTCAAGCCCGTCAGCAAACGTAATTCATGCCAAAAGGCAGGATGACATAGAATTGTTTAGATGGTCTATTAAACAAAGCATTGTCAAAAGCCAACAAAGAACTGAGGAAACATAGTAATCCAAGTAAATGAGGCAATTAATTTAAATAAGCTATGTGGCCTCAGTAGTAAGGGGTGATATTCCTCAACTTGTTTTCATGAAGTGGTGATAAAGTAGTTAAAATCTATAGGATCTCACAGAAATGGACAAAAGCTATATATGCTGGAGACAGTAAATATTGAGAGGGAGATACTTTAGCTGTTGCTGCATTAGTAAAAAGATAATAATATTGTTATCTACTAAGAAAGTGATTTTATTTGTTGCTGTAATAGAAGTCCGCTTATGATTTTCCAGACTTGGTTACTAATGTCTGTGGAAAACTGGATTACAAACTTGAGTCTATAGGAGCATCCATTTTCTGTAGTAATTACTTTAAGTATTGATGAAGTCTTAAGAAAGCTTTCTGTTATTCTGACTTCTGGACTTGTACCTGTTGTGTTGGCACTGTCTCTGTAGAAAACTGGTTTCATTTTCTAATGTATTCTGTCATCTAGACTGGAAAATTCAGCTTAAGTCCATATTTTGATAATGAAGATACCAAAAATTTCCTCAAGCAAAACAATGGAGGTAGCAACTGATTTCTTTGAGAGTGTTTATTCCTGTTATTGAACGTCATATTCACTGCAGCACTACTCTGTTCCTCAACTATGGAGAATTACTCAAGATTGGCACCAGGGCAGGTTTTCTCCATATCATATTGCTGAGAGTCTCTTGTGCAGAAGAGACACTGCACTGCTAGTTATGTTGTCATATTCTATCAGGTGATCTTTCAGCATTTTTATTAGTGAAAGAAGAAAGATACTCTGTAGTAATTGTCCTTATAATCACGTGTTGGGGAATTCTAAATCAATAAAACTGTGAATTGGAAAATCAATTACACGATAAATAGTTCGCGATGTCTAAAATTAGCATTAAAACAGTACAGAGGAAAAAATATAAAACTCAAACAACCAAACAAAAAAATCAAAACCTAAAATGTCAGATGGTACATCAAATGTGATATGAATGTTGCTCAGATAATCTTATAGGGATATGCTAATTCTTAAGTAACTATATTGACCTGGCTTTGGCTGATGATCTATGGAAATATTTGCTTTTCCTCCATAATTTTACAAATCCTGAGAAATGTTTTACTATGCAGGACATTTTAGAGATGTGAAAACCTGCCAATCAGTTGGACTTGTTGCATTTATGGACCTAAAAAGTTTTTGCTTTGGGTCAGGGCTAACAGAATTTGCAAGACGAACCTTCAACAAAATACTGTGTGAAAATTCTCTATGTGTATTATTACTATCTACATTAATAGCATTAAAGCATTTCTGTTCATATGAAGGTACTGGTATTTCTACATGAAAGCTATGCTGTGCCAGTTTTTACTTACTTGCTTCAATGCAATTTGCATGATAATATGACCAAAGAAGCAGAACTTGATAGAAATGTCTACAAATATATTTTTACAGATCTGATAGTGAATTGATTTATTTAGATTAGATTGTTGCATCTAATAAATTAACTTCATGGATTTTTGCATCTTATTTCCTCTTATATTTTAATTGAAATTACCTGCATGTTATAACACAAGTGTTTTAGATAATGTTTGCTAAATTTATGAAAAAAATTTCAAATGTTTCCTGTTCCATATTATGTCATAATAGACATCCACAAAAGAGAAAAACATGTGGTATTGTTTACTGTTTATTTCAGATAAACTTTAATATATTTTTTATCTAGCAGTATCTCTTAAACCCCTTGTAAAGTCGAAACACAAAGACATCTACAATTAAATGACAATATCTTCACATTTCATTAGTAGTTAAAATTTTGCGTACAGTTTTCATGGCTGAATGAGGAACTGGAAGGCATATACACTAATACTTGCTTCCATTACAGGATCAAGAGTTAAGCAGACATTCTTTACACACAAAAATCTGTGACTGATACTTTTGTTTTAGAAACATTTTATTAGACTTGTGAACACAAATATCTAGGCTTTGGCTTGTAAAAAATCTATTTACTAGTATGTCTTGGCAAATTGAATAATACTTTGTGCATTGATTGGTCTCATCAAAGTCCAACAAAAAATTCTAACCTGATGCTGTATCAGAGCCCCAACCTCTAACCCACTTACACTGGACTTGTTTTTCCATGTGTTCATACAAGTTTTAGGAAAATATAGTTGAAATATAAAATACTACTGCTGCAGTACAAGAAAGAAAATCTCATACCTGAATATACATGCAAACATATCCAGGGCTAAACTAATAAGAAATAGCAGAAAATTTTGTTTATATTCTTACTGTGATTTAATAGAAAAAATGTAATTAATATTAATTTTATTATATAAATAACTTTTTTTTTTTTGCTGTTACAGAGGTTTATTGACTTAGCTTTTTCTCACAGAAAAATTTGGTTTCCTTTCCTCTACGTTTCAAGTCTTAAATTTAAAATAGGTAGACAATACAGGTTTGTATATAACTGTTGACAAAAAATTAAAAGAGGAAAGCAATACTCCCGCCAGGATGCTCTTTCCATAAGTGTTCTTCTTTTTGAAGATATTTACTAAATTTTTATTAACATTTAAAAAAAATCTCAAACCTTCGATCTTGAATATTAGGTAGAGAGCTGTTATGAAAGTTCAAAATTGAATAAATTATGTCAAGATTACAAGAATATAATTGGTAACCTTAATTATAGAGAACACCTTTTCTTCTCTGTTCACTACTATAAATATAAATGCATATACTTGTAACATTTTATGTATATATGACTTCTCTAGTACTTGACTATACTTTCAGAGCTATTTTGAGTCTAAAATCTTAGACATGAACTGCAATATTTCAATTTTAATGTTAGAAAATTAATTTACCTTAGATCTAACTCAGAAACGGTCCACTTGACTTATTTGAAGATTTTTGGCTTCTCCATAAAGATGACTGTCTATGCATGTAGTTGCATAGAGAATTTACTCTAGTACCAAACCAAGGATGTTTCATGTACATAGGCATCTAGAGAGAGTCAGCGTACCTTGATAGATGAGTGTTTATCTATATATGTTAATATTATGTTGCTTTGCATGTCCAGATCTTCATTTCGTTTTACTCATAATTTCTGCATTAGTTTTGTTTCAATAGCATAGAATGCAATGGAACGATCCCATGAAATCCAAGGGTAAAAGTCAGATTTGGCCACATTCCTCGTATTTTTTGTAGTTGGACAGATTGCTGAAAACAAGGAAAACAGGAAAACAGGAGCTCTTCTTTTATTTTGTAGCAAGTAGAGTTACATTTAATGCAAAATTCACCCAGAATTTGGCAGCATTTGATGAAAATAAATATTTCTTTGATTAGAAAACATGCTGGAAAGATGTTGTTGGTTCAGCTATTGTCTTAAACACCTTTCCAATGAATATGCAGTAATTTCATCCATAATTGTTTTCATTAAATCTTTTTTTGCATAAACTGTTTTATTCTTGCTGTTATAATTTACCGTATACTGTTAACAAAACCTAGGTTATGCCATATTGCATTTCATATTCAGCTGTGACTGATTAATTCAAGTTCACTGCATGATCATCTATAGACATAGGCACATTTCTCATCATTTTGACTTCAAATCTCAGAGGTTTTTTTTTCAAGTAGATGATATTAACTAATGAAGTGCGCATGTCTTTATGTAAATCAAGGAATGGCGGGTGGGAAATTGCTGACACAGGATGAGGATAAGGATGAGGTAATTAATCCCTTCTTTGCCTCTATCTTTAATAGTAAGTTAAAATGTTCTCTGGGTACTCAGTCTCCTGAGCCAGAGGACAGGGAGGAGGAGCAAAACAAAACTCCAACGATCCAAGAGGAAATGGTTGGAGATCTACTTGGCCAGTTAGACATTCACAAGTCTATGAGGCTTGATGGGATCCAGGAGGTCCTCACCAAAGCCCTGTCCCTCATCCACCAGCAGTCCTGGCTGACTGGGGAAGTCCCACTTCACTGGAGGCTGGCAAATGTTATGTTCATTTACAAGAAGGGTCAGAGGGAGGATCCAGGGAACTACAGGCCTGGCAGTCTGACCTTGGTGCCAGGAAACATTATGGAGCAGATCATCTTGAGTGCTGTCACACAGCTCACACAAGACAATTAGGTGGTCAGGCCCAGTCAACATGGGTTTATGAAAAGCAAGTCCTGTCAAGCTGACCTAATCTCCTACCATGACAAGGTTAACCATTTAATGGATGGGAAAATGGCTGTACATACAATCTACCTGAACTTCAATAAAGCCTTTGATACTGTTTCTCACAGTATTCTGCTTGAGAAACTGGCTACCATTGGCCTGGATGGGCACAGCCTCTGCTGGATAAAAAAACTGACTGGATGACTGGGCCCAAAGAATTGTGATAAATGGAGTTAAATCCAATTGAAGACCAGTCAGAAGTGGTGTTCACCGGGGTTCAGTTTTGTGGTCTGCCTTATTTATTTTATTTGTCAATGATCTGGATGGAGGCATTGAATGTACCCTTAGTACCCTCAAGTTGCACCAGGAATGTTCAGATTAGATGTCAGGAAAAAATTCTTTGCTGAAAGGGTTATCAGGCATTTAAAGAGGCTACTTAGGGACATGATTGAGTCACCATCCCTGCAGGTATTTAAAAGATGGGTAGACGAACTACTCAGGGATATGGCTTAGTAGCGGACAGGTATGGCTGGATTTGATCATCTCAAAGGTCTTTTCCAAACAAATGATTCTATGATTCTAAGGAACAACGTCCACGTTTCCAAGGTTCTTTTATCATAAAACTGTCTAACAATATGCCTTTTGACACAGCACCAGGATAAAGACCTACCTTTCGACTTGGTGTTTTGGGCATTTTATTTGAGATAGTTGTCAAGAACAGTAGGGTTTTTTTCAAAATTAGTATTGAAGTTGTAAACATTAAAAAAACTAAATTACAGCAACTGCCATTGTTGCAAGTTTTTATAAAAATGCATTCCCCTAACCACTATTTCAATCAGTTTTTATAGTATGAAAGTATATTGTTTGGTAGTATAGAGTAATTTATATTATGCACTATAATTTCAGGAGATAGTTAAATTTTTATTGAAGAATTGTGTATCACGCATGCTTAATAAAATAAACTAAAGGACAGCCCAGCCGAAGAAATTTTCTTCTTGGAAACTTAGAGATATCTGTGAAGGTAAAGAGTACCCCTGGCAACCAAGATAATATCAGCATCCTAGACCCTCTTAACACATCTCCCAGTGTTGTCTGCTGTTACAGGCAGTAACTATAGAAAGTCCGACTCCAAGTAAAACCGGATCAATATAAAAGAGACAAGAAATTTGCAAAAATCTTGTTGCTTTGCAAAGTTGTACTATGACTAGTAATTAGCTTTGGTGTTACTGATAAGTCAAATCACATTGTACTTGAACTCTTGAAGGGTATGAGAACTTTGTGTAAAATCATATTTTGGTTACCCTAATATGACCAGGACACTTCATGCGCATAAATAAATGTCTACTCTTGTAATTCAATACTTTATATCCTATTCCTTCTCCTTGGTTGGCATGGACCAGTTGCAAATTTTTGTTGCAAAGTCCATACCAGTATGACCTGACTAATAACAAAGCACTCATTCTAAGAAGAGGAACAAAGCAGGAAATAATACAACAGGAAAAGGTACTAGAGTTGTTATTCAATACGATGATGAATATGATACAAAGCATTTGAAGTGCCTTGTAGCTCAAATGCATTTGGTGATAGAGTGATTACATTTCAACTTCTCCCAACTCTTTGATCTTTTCCTATCGTTGTTTCAGAACTGGCTAGGTCTTTGAGTTTTTTTTAATTTGTTTGGGATGAACCTTTTGTATGGACTAATTTTTTATGTCCTTTCTGTAGTATTACGAAATTTGGAGCTTCATGTAAATGTTCATAATTGATAGTATTTATATTTCTCAGAAATGCATTTCAAAAGATGATTGAATTCTTTGAACTCGGGAAGTTTTTATTTTGTTTTTATTTGTTTGTTTGTTTATTTTTTTAATCTAGATATCTCACTCAGGTGTTTAATTATCTAACATGTCTCAAGATTCTGGATTGGGTGTTTCTATAAGTCCTTTTACAAGAATGATTTTCAGCTGCAGAAACTGTGTTAGTTGTAGAATTAATGCCATGGATGGAAGTTTGTATAGACAGAATCCAGCTAAATCTAGCTTTCCAAAAGCATAAAAATGTAGACTGAAGTTTCATCACAGCTGAACGAAGGAATACAGATAGGATCGTAACAATCAAAAACACAGGGATGGATGTTTAGAATCTCCAAGCCAACATCAGCTATATCGACTTAACTTCTCTCCTGGTTCACAGCTTGGTGTTGCTGTGGTTATACAGTAATTATTTTTGTACTGATTTTAAAACTTGCTAGTATTTATGGACTAAAGTTTTCCAATCAAATAAGCTTAACAAAATCAAAAGATTTTACTCAGCTTCTTTCCTATCCATGTCAAAGTAAAAATTTAGGTCAGAGACAATTTTAAACTAGCGTAAAAATACCTAAAATAGTCAGAGCTTGTTCATCTCTAATAGTTAATATATGTCATCTCATACCTTTTCAAGACAGTTTTACTGGCAAACTCATGAGAAAAGGGTCAAGCTAACAAAATGGCTTAAACTTTCAAACACTTGCTCTCTGTGATTTAGCAAAATACCAAGTCTGAAGGCTAGGAAGTTATTTTTGTTGGGAGCATGTGTTTGCCTATAAATCTATAAGGTAAGCCACTGTAGTATAAATCTTAATGAACAAAAAGTTGATGAGTATATCTGTCAAGCTTTCTTTAAGATGTTCACAAAATCACTCCAACTACACAGACAAATTTGGATGCAGATGGACAGTAGAGATTATAACCAGTCATTTGAATGAATAACAGTTGGATTACATATGAATTCATATTTAAGTCTGAAAATTATTTTTTTTTTTGCCATTACAGGCTCTGAATTCACAATGATTATACATTCTGGAGTAAAAATGGTTCAGATCTGTACTGTAAGCTTAAGTTTTTAATGGAGTACAGTTGTATTAATTGCTATTAAAATTTATTTTTAAGACAAAACAGAATTTGAACATTGTGACTGTAGTTCTAAATTGTTTTACTTCTTGAAATCAGTATCTAGTAGATAATTAATTGATTATCCATGTTAGCTTTTGAACCGTTGTTCTGCACACCCAATTAAAAAGATTTGTAGTGTATTTTGCATGCACAACTCAGCTAATGAATGTCAGTATTCATTTATTTTACCTTCTCACCCATCCCTGAAATTTCCTCTTTAGCTTAAACAAAGGATTCAGGGATTATTCCAAGCTGCTGTTGAAATTTATCTGGCTTCATACTCGAGTATTTTTTTTTTCCTCCTGCTCTGAGAATTTAAATCAGTTAATGTTACATTCTGGTATTTTTGGGGTAATAACTCTTCAACTCTAACCTGAATTATTTAATTATTAATTCATAAATCCAAGGAATTGTTTTCACTTCAGAAATTGTTTTACATGGTATGATATGTTTTCAGGTATGGAATTTGCAGACAATGTATTACGAATCAGATGTATGGTGATGGTGATCATAATAAAAAGTTTACATAATCTTAAGATGTTCATATTGAAAAAACATTTACAATAGTATATGACATGCCTTCATAGGTATGATTTTGGATTGTAACAGCTTAAGATTCTGGGCAAGTATAGAAAGGATTAATATTTGTTTTGAGAAATGTTATTGCTTTTTTTACGTTACACCATCTTCCTTGTATTACGTGATGAATTTGACACTAGAAAACATGAAGATAGAGGATACTTTGTGCTGTGTTTGTGTATGAAAAACACTAATAAGCCTTTAATTTCTCTTGCTTCCTCTTTCTTGTCATCCTGTCTGCATAGTGAGGATCTACTTAGGATGTGTTCAGGGCTTCTCACTATTGGAATTATCACTGCCTGCTTGCAGAAGCTGCTAAACCTGTAAAAAATGCATTTCTCACCTTCTGTTCCTCAGGACAACACTTGCTATTTCATCAAGGATTCTTAAATTAATGATAACCTGAGCCACTTTATTATGCCTTTGGGGTTTTAGTTATGCTTTTGTTTCTTTGAGGAGGGACAGGAAGAGAAAAGGAAGGACTTATTATATTTATTTTCTTTGATCCCTAAATTCTCTTTTATCCTCCTTTTGGCAGAATATTATCAATTTTTCATCTTTGAAGCCCTTTCTATCTCAGATCTTTCCAACATTGCAATGGTAATAATTGTTAATCTGTGGATTGCATTTAATTCTGACTGATCTAGTAGCATTGACTTTGTTCTTAATACTTCTGAACCTAGTGCACCAAATATCTTTGGGAATTGACACCCATTTCCAAGGTTGAAATCACTGTTCGTTTCCCACATGAAATTCAGTACATTAGGATTATTCTCCATAGTAAATGACTTCATCCAGTGTGCTCTCTCAATGGATCTCTTTCTTATAAATGTGTGAGGAGAAGAAAAGAACGACAAAAGCAGATTGAGAGGAATAAACACTGAATAGGTTGTATTCATGGGCAAGTCAAGTGTACGAAAAAAAAATCTCTTTTCTAAAGGCACCCCATTAGAATTCATATAAAGAATTAGGGACTTCATTACCGTCACCACTTTTTACAGACATTCTCTTTCCTTGAGTGTGTTTTACAGTTTCACAGTTTCACACAGTTTCACAGTATCACAAGGTTGGAAAGGACCTCCAAGATCATCGAGTCCAACCTATAACTCAACACTAACACCAATATTAACACCATCCCATCATCTAAACCATGGCACTCAGTGCTTCATCCAGTCTCCCCCAGGGTTGGTGACTCTACCATCTCCCTGGGCAGCGCGTTCCAATGGCCAATCACCCTTTCAGTGAAGAACTTTTTTTATGTTTACTTTTTCTCATTATTAAACTGTAAGACAGGTCAGAACTTTACAACTAAAAAAATATTTTTTGTCATGGGATGCCATGTGATCCAAAAGGAAAGATTGATGGGCACAGGTCAATTTTCATCAGAGAACTAAAAAATCCTAATTGGATTGATGCTACCATTTAAAGTCATTTCCAGCAAACTGTATATATGTGCACCTGAGCCTCTTTCTTTCCCATTTCTTAAACATTTGATATTGAGAAAGATCTATTCCACAGCTTTGAAAAAAAATTTATATGATAGCAAAGTCTATCAACAACAGTAAGCCAAAGATTATTATCATCTCAGATGGCATATAAACTCCTAGGTCAATCAGTCAAATCCATGTAAAGTAGACCAGAAGGAATACTCTTCTAATCAGTCTCATTCAATACCTCAATCAGATAGGAGAAGAACTATTGTATAATTTGCATTTAAGATTTCAAAATTAATGCACCTTATCTTTCTGTAACTGCTGTTGTGATATGGCCAAAAACAATAGCACTTTAGGGCATCACTGTGATGCCATTAAGTTGAATACTATTCTTGCAATGGAGTTTCTGAGAATGACTTAGCACAGATTTGAGTATCATCTTCTCGCAAATTCATGCTTTTACTAATCAACGCTGAATATTTTCCTTACTTGTATTCATCGTGTTGATAACAGGTAAACACAGAAGCACAAAAATACTTGTGAATAATATGATATTGTGACTCTGAGTGTTATTTTGAATGAATAAAGTAATATTTTGAGCTGATACTTTGCCATAAGAGTTCCTTTAAATTCATGCACTGTAAACCATGTGATGGATGGAAACCATGGTCATAAAAAGAAATTTCCATAATTATATGTGAAGCTTCAAAACACTTTTTTTCTGGGGAAGGAAAAAGTACAAAAAGAAAGTGACTCATGGGAAGATATGAAAGAAAAATTCTGCATGAAATTGATGTTCTTATCTAAGTCGTATAACTGATGAACCTCTTTACTCAGAGACTTTTTGGTCAGCTTTTTCTGTATGACCCCAATGTGCTGGTGTTTTCCTCTATTTTAACCTCATGAAATAAAAGGTGGAGCATATGAGTCTGATTTATTTTGTTTGCTGTTTGGTTCAAGAAAGAGGTTTTAAAAATATATTGCTCTCAGAGCTCATACTATTAGAGACCTTTCTGGCCAGTCTCTAAAAAGAGACTTCATAAGCACCTGGGTATATGGGTAACTGGATGTCAGAGTAAGGATATCAGGGTATTACAAACTTTTATACCTCCTTTTGATAACTTTGGTGAGAGCTAATGTGATCAGGTCTCAGACAAATATCAGAGTAGAATGACTGAGTTGATGAAGTTTTAGTGACATGTGATAGATAAGGTTTGGGTTTATTTTGTTTGTTTTTTAAAGCAGATGCTAAACTTGCCTTTTCTTTTTTTTTTTTCTTTTTCTTTCCTATAACACAGAATTGACTCTGAGATGCTCTGGTTTTAAGTATTCTCTTGGGTCAGAGTTCATAATGGATACTTCAAATTCCTCCACTAGCCTAAAGAATACTAGGGAAATAGTTCAAGATTTATAAATATAAGACTCCAAGTACAGGCAGTCTGATTTAGACATTTATGTCCTGGAAAACTGAAGTGGTGTATGGGCCACAAAAATGATTGTAACATTCAATATAAAGAAGGCTAGTCTCTTCCTCTTCACACACTTTTTCCAGTAGTAAGACATGAAAAATAATACTGCAAACAAAGGAAATAATAATAATGAAAAAAAAAGTAGAATAAACCCATCATCACACACTATCAATATGAAAAAACACTGTGTCTTTTCTTACTGTCAAGGAAATTAAAAGTTTAAGTGAATAACTTAAAGTTATTAAACGTCTTAAATTTCATAAAATTTATGTTGATATTGATGTATTTATATGTATATTTACAAGATTAGATTTAATGCTTATTAATTTACACTTAGAATATATATAATTTTATAATATAACAACTGTAATGCAATGGAAGTCTATACAATACAAAACATAGTTGTGTAAAATACAATAATATTTAAACATATACCTAGAAATGTATTTATTCATATAAATATATGAATCTATATTTTAATTTAAAAATGTGCAAGTTTATGGATGTTACTAAGTTTGATAGATTTGAAAACAAGAATTAATTAAAAGCCTTAACTAGAAGACATGGAAGCACCTACAGAATGTTAGTCAAGATATTCAATGGGTTAGATACTTAGATTTTTATTTAAGACTATAAGAAAATGCCTTGTATTTTCAAAACCTCAGCTTTCAGTGAAGTCAGTTTGGAAATAATATCAGTAGTAATTTTAAGGATATAAAACTTTGAAGGAATAATAGGATTGAGATTAGTAGCATCTGGCAAGCTGATTTAGGAATCAGCTACAATTTTTCTGTTAGAGGCATATTGGTAAAGGGGCATTATAGATGCTTCTCTGCCATTTCGAATAAAGACAAATTGACTTTTACCTCTCAAAGCTGCAGATTCTTATAACAAGCTTTTGAAAGAACAAAAATACTTCCGTTTTTATCAGTGTGGAAAAGTATATTTTTGAGACTGTAACTGCCAGGTACAGTTTAGATTAAAATTTTGGATTGTGTGTGCCATCTTTTACTTGCATACTATTCTTCTAAAGGATTATGAACACCTCTTTAAAAAATACAGACCTTCTCAGTGAATGACCATAGACATCTGTCAGAGGATTGTTGCCTAGTGACTCCAAGGAATTATGGATTAATTTGAAATAAATAGTAATACTACTAACAATAATTAAAAAAAAACAGGAAGCCTGAAATCTCCCCAGCTTCATATTTTACTGGGGTTCTTGGTCTCATCCAGTTATCTAATCTGTGCATATATGTAAATGAGTATGTATATAGGTAACTATAGTAAATATGAATATAGATTATTTAGTTAGTATATTAATAACACATATTATGAATAGTTAGTGTATCAATAAATATATCCATATATAAATTTATGTATTTAAGTAATATAAGTAAACTTGTAACTTCACTGTTACGTACCTTTTTTACAGTTCCTGAAGGAGACAGTAAGCCTTCATTGACTGCTTTTTGTTAAATGCAAAGTATAACTGGCTTTGTTTTTAATAAGGTTTCTAATGGTATTTAAAGGGAGAACTTGAATGTCATTTTTGCACTGAACCTCCTCTTTATTGATCTAGCTACTATTAGGTCAACTGTTTAACAATAATTATAGTACGCCATTCTTGTGAAATACTTAGTGCTTAATGAGAGATAACAGACCATTTCTTTAGGGCGTTAAGAGTACTAATACTTTCGCTATTTCCATTATTACCCTATTAGCATATGATCACTTCTTTCAGGCAAAAATAGTTCCTTATTTGCTTCAGCTTGTCTGAGTTTCTGAAGTTTCCAACAAGACTGATCTATGGTCTTTCTGCCATTTGTAGACTTATGATTACAAGTAGTTTAATAAAAATCTGTAATAGACATTGCACTTAAAAAAAGAAGATTAGAAGGAAATTCTTTTACTACAGAGGACCTTTCAACTCAGTTTAACATATTGTTTTGATATGATTTTATTTTTAAAATCCAATATCTTCATTGAACATATTTTGTACATAATAAAGTTGATACCTGGGTATCGTAACTGCATTTAGCAGTTATTTGATTTAACAGAACACTGATACTCTTTATCAGAATAATATTGGATACAATCTTCCAATTTGTATAGAGAGGTCAAGTTAACTCAAGTTCAAAATGAAGTTTAGGTCTAATTACTTTTAATTTCAAATACATTTTTATATCATTTGGGTCAGGCTTTAATATGAATGTCACTGTGGAGATAGCAATGCAGTGTATTTATTCTGGGTACACTTTATGTCTAGTCCTTGAACGTATGAACTGAACAGTTGTTTGTAGTGGGTATAGTGCTTTGGAATTCTTGACTAGTGACAGGTCTTCAGGAATTTTCCTTGGTCTCACTAAATGTAATGAAATGAGCCAGTAATTCTATTGGAGCAAATTAAACCCAAATATAGACATGATGTGCATATCTTTTGTCACTGATTTCCAGTTCTTTCCAGTACAGGAACAGAGGAATTGCTCATAGCTTTCTGGTACTTCTCAGCAACCTAGACAATTTTGATTATAATTACTTTTTAAAGGATTTTAGTTTCATTTTTATAATCTGCAATCAAGTTGTTTTCAATGCAATAATGAAAGGAACTTCTAACAACAACCTTTTGTATGATGAGAATTGGGAAGAAGAATTTGTTAAATAAAGCCAAGGGCTTTAAGCGGGATCTGAAAAAGATTTATTTTCTTTTTTTTGGGAATGGCAAATGTATGGTGAGAAATGTATTTTAAAAGAAAATCACATGGAAAAAGCTACATGTTAAAGACTCTGTTTTTGAAGTATTATGAAGGTATTGTTTACCAATCTATACTGAAGATTTTTTACTTTTGGTCTTTTTTAAGAGTTGAAGGAATTACAGGTGTGTAAATGCATATTCCTTTATTGGAGTGAATTCATGCATTGGTATGACAAAGGGCTACCTAGAGTAAATATTAAACTTTCATTCACAGTAACCAGGTTAGATCAAAGTGATATTCAAAACTATGTGTAATCTTTTGTTTGTAGTTTTACATATATAGTGCTGTGGGCAGGGTTTGTCAAACAACATGTGTGGCAGATTTCTTTGGGAAAAGCAGGAGAAAGAACAGAAAGAAGAAGAGGTGATGGATTCTGGAATGAAAGAAGTCTGGAAGGGGCCTAAGACTGGTGTGAAGAGCAGAAGGTAGATGTGTGGTCTGGGTGAAAGTTTAGGGATCACTAAGGCAGCTGAGGCTGCTCTGAGGGCTTTTAGAACTGGTAACTCCCATGGGAGATCTTGAACACTGCAAGGAATATTGTCAAGACTGTTGAAATTTGTAAGGTGAAAGAAATTGCTCAGGTTAAGGGAAAAAGTGCAGTAGTTGGGCAGTCAGGGAACAGTTTGTTGAGCTATAAATCTACAAAGAGGTCAGATCAGCTCACCTTTTGCATTGTGTTTACTTCTTCTACTTCATAAATATTTCTTACTCCTTACTAGATAGCTTAATAAGCATGGAGTAGAGTTAAGGAGGAGCAAATTTGATCATTCCTTCAAAGGAGAAACTAAATTAACAAAACCATCAAAATAATTATGTATACCATATTAAAGTGGGTAGGACTTCCCTATAACGTGGGGACAAAGAAATGAGATCTTAAATGGAGGTGGCGATAGTTGGGGAGTATCTACTCCTAAATATATAGATTGAAATCTGAGAATTGAGATATAAGGACTGAATCATAACTTGCCTACTGAATGTGAAGGTTGCACACCTTAGGATTTATGCAGATGGTGCATTTGAGATGCAGCAGAAAAGGTATTAGGCATGGGTACGAGGTTTGCCTTTTGTCATTTGAAATACTGCTAGTACACATGGGAGGTCTAGGAAGTATAGTAGTTAGAGATCTGGACTCTCATGCATGATGAGATAATCATGCAAAGAGGAAATGTTCGAGCATGTCAGAAACTCCTGAAACCTATGGAAAGAAATTGTGATTTTGAAAGAAAGGTTACATCTTAGTTCTAATGTTACAATTCAAAATTGAAAAGGTCACAAAGAATTGCTGGTTGAGTAGAACTGACAGCCACAGAAGAGCATCCAGTTTGAGTTGACAGGACCAAAGTGTGTATGACTAACATTTAATGTGTTTCTGAAAAGGCCAGGAGAAAAATAAAATAAAATTTACAATAAATGAGGCCAGCAAATTAGATAGCTAAATGCCAGCTGACTGAGGCATGCAGTTTTAAGTGAAGAGGTGATATTAAAACTTACTACTGCTGAGTGCCATTAATTCTGGTACCCTAAAAGTAAACTGGGGCATTGGAGTGTTTGGCATCAAACAACTACCCTGATATAATAGGATGTCACAGACCTGATGAAAGGAGAGTAATAAGTAGAATAAAATATGGGAACAGCAAAGCACCACATACAGCAAGCAGCTCTTTATTTGGAGGATTACATAAAGTATCATAGCATAAAATTGGTCTAGCAAAACAGAAGTCCCTGCTGTAATATTATAACTATGAGTAAACTGTAATACTGAACCTTGCTCAAGACAATAATGTTCAGGAACGGTTGACCACCTGGAAATTTGGAGTACCTAGTATTAGTAGTGAGAGATTTCAGCTGTCCATGAAAAGACAAGGTCAAAACCACATCAAGATAGAATGTAGAAATAAAATTTGGAGTTTAATGACTTACTAAAATAAAACCCACAATTTTGTTTGTTTTTTTTTTTTTGATTAAAGTCATGGAGTCTAATTTGAGAAATTAGACTCCAAACTGCTCAGTACAGTGAAATCTAACACTGTAGAAAAGAGAGTCGGCTAAAAAAAATCCAACACACATATATCCAATTTCAAGGGGAGCTACATAAGCATGAGTTACTCAAAATCAAACCAAATAAACTAAAAAAACACACCCACCCTGAGATTGAAGTGTAAAAAGAGGCTTGGAGACTTAAAAATAAATACTCTATTAGAATCCCACATAAACTGAATGTCAAAATTCAATGAGAAAACAAACAATAAAGGAACTGGCTTTTGGCTTTTGGCTCCCCTCCCTCTCCTTTCCCTCTCCCTCCTCCCCATCTCGTGCTATGTTTTCCACTAATGCAGGCAGATCAGTGGTGTATCTTGGCATTTACAGAATAAACTTAAAGAAATTGCTTTCTCTACAATTACTCAACAACACATTGTACTCAACAGCTAAATATATTTGAAGGAATTAATTGGAGAGTTGGCCTGTAATGCGGTGGTGAGTGTTCCCTCTTGTCACATGGGAGAAAAGGGTCCAATTCCCCAGCTGGGAGCCACTTACTGATCATTCTTTGACTCTCAGTTGCTTGATCAGCTTATAACAGGGAACCAGAGACTCTTGATCGGGGCAATATTGTTGTTGCTGCACTGTCATGGTCGCAATTGGTCCATACAGCATCCACACCACAGAC
Organism: Tapera naevia; assembly: GCA_033556795.1. NCBI lineage: Eukaryota > Metazoa > Chordata > Aves > Cuculiformes > Neomorphidae > Tapera > Tapera naevia. Next base: position 3,055,271 of record JAUMJJ010000236.1, on the reverse strand, counting down.
AGATCCTCTAAGAGGTCAGACAAGTTAGACAGCTGTTTAACCATCTCCATTCTCAAGGCAGCTATACCAGAAGCCCACTGATATACTTCCATGCTTGGAAACGTTCAAGCATGGCTCAGTCTGCTGTCTTTTCCAAATCACACTGTCAATTTAAGAGAAAAAGAGCAAATGTTAAAATGAAGCTGCTTTCTTTCAACAACTCTGAACTTTTACTTCCTCCTTCTGAATAAATTGAATAGTAGAGGAGTATAGGTAGGTAGAGAGTAGCTATGGCTTTTCTGCTTTATTTTTAAAACTTATGCATTTGCAAGATAGGTACTTGATCTGTTTGGGATCAGCTTCAAATAAAGTGTTATTTTAACACTGTTATTGTAAAGGGCTTCAACCTGTGAAAGTGGCATCAGAAATTTGCACTGAAATCTCACTGAACAACTTCCTCTCTTCTCTTCAGAATACATTTTATTTTTCAAAGTCACATTTTAATAATTTTCACACCATCTTTGTGTTTTCAAACAGTCTATTTAATAACTATCCTATCATAATATAATGGTGACTTGCTGTGTACATTGTTTTAGATTAAGATAATCAATATTTTATGTAGGAAGGGTGTTTTGTTGTAATCTTTAAAAGTTTCAATATTCTATTGGAAAATTAAGTGAATCATGTTTTCCCTAATAAGGAGGGACATAATTTAGAAACAACAAATATGATACACCAACTTCAATAGTACTGTCTTTTCTCCACTATTACATCAGAGAAAAATTTTCAGAGGGAGGCCAGGAATGTAGCTGTAGAGGCAGTCTAGAACCAGCTCCACATAAATCTTGAGAAATTCGAATGGGGCTGTTGTGAAGTGTCCTGTGGGTACCATAGACAACTGGTGCTGACAGTGGTTCATATATGTATTGTTAAACTTTATCTGCTATGTCATGTTCATAAATTACTATGAGCACATTTGTTTGAGAACAATCTTTTAGCAAAGAGAGGTAGATGCATACATTTTTGTCCTGTTGAATTCAGAGCTCTGATAGTCTAAAATATTTTATGGTGTCACTACAGATCATGTAGCCATACAGTGTGATTTTAGCATTCTGAGCAATCAGTTACAAATAACTACTCTTAATCTTGTAGTTCATCTCACCCAGAAACAATAAAACCTTGGAGCTGATGAGAATCTTAGTTGTAATATTGATTTTTGTTGTTGTGTGTTAACATTGGCATGGTTGCCTATACATGTTAAATAAAGCATTTCAGAACAGTTTGAAGGATCTGGAAATGAACAAATAACCATCTGAAAGCAGCCTTGTATTTTAGTCAAAGAAAAAGCTAGAAAAATTTTTAAAAGTTTCTATTTATTCATGAAGTCACTTAATGACTACTCGGGAGAATCTATTGTTTATGGTAATAGAGAATAAACATTAAAAAACAGCGACATCTTTAGTTAAACTAAAAATAGATAATCTCTCCCAAAGGTTTCAAACAAGTTTGACAGACTTCCTGTGAATTACTTTCCTTCAGATGATCTTTCTGAACACAGTATCAGCAATTAAAAAAGCAATGACGGAAGGAATGAATTTTTGACCGCAAAGTAACTCATTAGATATTTAATTCTTGGTTATCCCATGTGTTGTCCATGTAGACAAAGGTAATTCATTAATCCACTGTCTTAGTTCCTTTGTAGAACTAGGAAAAATTCAAAAAGTTAGTTTATTTATACAATATTAAGGCTATATAAGGGACATATATTTTGCATTCTCCAAGTTTTCTTCCATTCAGTGAGTGACTGTGTTATATATGATGATACATGTTGGGTTTATGTGGCTTCTGTCAGAAGATGCCATAAGCTTCCCATATTTCCAACAGAATAAGATCCACTGCTGGCCAAAACTGAGCCAATCAGCAGTAGCACTAAGACCTCTATGACAGTGTAGTTAAGAACACGTAAAATCTGCTGTACAACAGATGAGAGAGACAAGTGAGAATATATGGGAGAAACAACTCTGTAGACACCAAGGACAGTTAAGAAGAAGGGAGAGATGATGCTCACAATGCTTGAGCAGAGATTCCCCTGCAGTCCATGATGAATACCATGGTGATGGAGCTCGTCAAGGTCCCCAGTGGAGCAGATCTCCATACTGTGGAGGACCCCACACCAGAGCAGGTGAATGTAGTCTGAAGGAGGCTGTGATTCCATGGAGAGCCCACTCCGAAGCAGTGTTCTGGGAGGATCTTTACCTCTGTGGAGAGACATCCATGCTAGATTAAGCTCTATGGCAGGACCTGTGATCCAGCAGGGGGACTCACACTGGAGCAGTCATCTCCTGAAGAAGTGCGCTCTGAGGAAATGACCCTTGCTGGAGCAGCTCATGAAGAACTTCAACCTGTAGGAAGGACTCAAGTTGGAGAACCTCATGGAGGTGTTTTGTGGGTGGGACCCACAATGGAGGAGAAGAAGAGTGTGAGGAGGAAGTATCAGCAGAGACAATATGTGATGAGCTGACTGAAAGTCTCATTCCCTGACCACCCTCATTGGTTGGCGGGGAGGATGTAGGGAAACCAGGAGTGAAGTTGAACCTGGGAAGAAGCAACAGGTATGGGAAGGTGTTTTGATTTCATTATTCTTGTTTCTCATTATTCTACCATTATTAAAGTAAATTAAATTTCCTCTAGTCAAGTTTGTTTTCTTCTGTGATGGTAATGCTGAGCGATCTTCCTATCCTTATCTCAAGTCCCGAGACTTTCAGCATGATTTCTCTCCGCTGTTTACGGCGCAGGAATAGTGACAGAGCAGCTTGGTGGGAACTTGGTGGATAGATGAAGTCAAATCATCACATAATGTGATATAAGTGCTTCTTTATACCAGTAAAGCAATATGAGGTAGTCCAAACCTTCAGGTAAATCAACCTGCATTTTATGTTTATGACAAGAAATGGTGAATGCATTAAAGGTGAGGAAAAAACAGACACATTGACCTGTTTTCTCTAGAGAGAACTTTTGCTAAAATAATAAAAAAAAAAAAGGATGTAATATGTCTGATGTATTCAGCAATACTAATTCAAAGCTTGGAGAAGTGAAGGAAAGTTTAGCCTTCTGGTTACTTATTTTGATGTATAATCTGCTAGCTATTTCCTTAGGTTCTTTTGAACTATGAGTTTCTATGAACCTATTATGCACTGATGCTTTTCCTCTTCTATGAACCTACTACATCCCGATACTTTCCTCTATATACTCCATTCTTCTCTCTTTCACTTTTCATCTTGTATTACAGTCACAATCAGAACAGCTTCTGCTGGAATTCTTATTTATTTCAGGAGGATCATACCTGTTTATGCTGAACCACTAAGATTATTAGAGTTGAAGACATGGGCGTGTGTTCCTTTTCCGGGTTAGAGATGGCCTGTCCATCGTCAAAGCCAAGTCAAAACAGTGACACAGTGCGGTGGTAGGCACTTGCATGAATAAAGGCAATCATTACGAGTAATTCCACACTGTTTGCCAAATTGTCCGAATTAGGCCAAATTAAAAGCCGAATTAAAACTTTATTGGTATTATTCAAAAGAAGTAAACTTTAAAATACATGCAAGAAAGGTAGCATGCAAAATAGATAGATAAGAGATAAGAAAATAACGTACACCCTCAATTAATACATATAAGGGCCAATAGGCACGCGACAACAACAAACACCATATAAATCGTTGAAAAGTGTGACTTACTCACGAAGGTGTTTATAATATCCACTGAAGAAAATAGTGCCACATTTGAGAGGTGGTGCACCAGTTGTTCACTTCGAGATCGTGAGAGCCCAATGTCCTCCAAGACACCAAAATTACCTGCATACCACTTTCCTCGTGCTCCAAGGGGGAAACCCAAGAATTTAACAGATGTAACATTTGCCAAGTCTTGGATTTGTTCTTCAAGATGTTTATAATTCCTGACTTTTTCATCTGTCGCCTCTTTAAGCATTGTTATTTTACTCTCATATATGACCGTAACATCAATTACTAATGCAGCATCGCTTTTAACTAGTATCATGTCAGGTTTAAATAATTCATTGTTATCGCTCCTAATAGGAGGTTCCAAGAACACAATCCAATCTTTCTTCTGTGCCTCCTTAGACAGTATTTCACATATTCGGTTATGTCTCTTAATTCTCATGTCTTTCATCTTATCACAATAACCGATTATGTGGGCACAAGTTTCTCAATCATCTGAGCAGTGTCTACATGATTTAATAGTAGATTCTGATCTACCCCTTGATAAAAATTCCTTAGTGGGGTAGACATTGGCCCTTAGTTATAAAGCAGTAATATTTTTTCTGTGAGGAATGCCCCTGTATCTTGCAATCCACCAACTAATGATGTTGTCATTCTCAAAGTTATTAATACCTCTTCCTTGAGTCACTAGGTTAGTCCAGTTCTTAAATTCTTGTTTTCTCCAGTTACGTGGCCTCAGATAAATAGGTCTTGGGGCGGATACTTTCCATTCCGAGACTGGTTCATCTCCTCCAATTTGATTGGTTATAAACATTACAGACTTTGGGTCCCAAATAGATGGAATTCTATTTTCATCCCCACCAGCTGTTACCCATAAACTTTCAAATTCTTCATTGATGTTTTCACTTTTAGCGAATTCTACAATCACCAAATCAGAAGATTGTGCAATCCTATGCAATCTTCTGGCTTGCAAACAGGGGATTTGCCTCAAAAGTCTCATAATCCCTAGCCCGTCATCTTTAACGCTGGAATGAAATATGGCGCCACAAGTACATGAAGGAAGATGTAACCATCTCTTAACAGCAGATCTTATTTCAATGTCAAGAGATTCGAGGTACGTGGTCTTAACATTTGCCTGGTCGGCTGAATAAATCAAACGGGGAATGACATACCCTTTCAAGACGTCGACCTTCTGCATAGGTTTCAAAGGTGCCTTATCCACCCGATGTAACCAATCTTTGATCTTCCTTTTCAATTCGATATTGGTAATCCCAACTCATGGATCTATTTGGATTCCCAAGTATTTTTCTGAATCTCCTGGGCTGATCATATTCAGGGGAGAATTAATAATAATCCAAGGGTTACAATGATTGACTGTATAAGAGTCCTTGGCTGGCTTGATGTAAAAGCCATGACATTTCGCCCCCTGTGTCTTGAGACTTGTCAGTTCACAAAAGGCCTCAACTATCTCAGTATTCCTTTCCATTTCCTCCCATGATTCACTCAACAGTACCAAGTCATCTGCAAAGGCCAAAGATGTCATCTTTATTGCTCCATGTTGGAAGCCGCATCCGATCTCATCCAATTTACACAACAGGGGGTCGAGAGATAAGCTAAATAAGAGTGGAGACATTGGATCACCCTGTTTATCACCTCTACTGATCCTAATTGGATCTGAATGCCTGTTTTTCAATTCGATCCTTGTATAGATGTTGTTACACATGTTATTAATCAGGGATATGATATTATTATCAACACCCTTTTGTTTTAGAGTCATTAAGATGTGTTCGTGACTCACCATGTCGAATGCTTTCTCAAGGTCAATGAAAACCACGCCCAAGGCACGATGATCCCACTTCACTCTCCTCGTAATTAACTGTTGCAGTTTTAAATTTTCTGCATAGCCAGGAGATTTAATGAAGCCTCTTTGCCTGATGTTAATGGGGCAAGCCTTGGTCAATCGCCCCGTCAGGACCCTTGAGAACAACCTTAAAATGGTTGAACAGATGGTAATAGGTCTCCAATTATTGATATCATTTTGGTGCTCCTGAGCAGATAATTTGGGTATTAAAATTGTCTGGCAATCCCTTACCATGTCAGGTATAGCGCAGGTAGCCAACCATAGATTGAATAGGGCAGTAAGCTGGATGAATTGAGGATCATTTCGCCCAAGATCTTCTATCCTTAGCCCATCAGGACCAGGCGCCGCGTTCTTATTCATGTCTCTGATGTTCTTTGAGACTTCACCCTCTGTTATCATGGTAAGGAATACTGAGTTGTCCGCCACGCCGGTAGATCTAAAAAAGGCCAGACCTATGAATGTTAAGGGAGATTCCCATCTGGATTTGAACACTTTGTGAACCTCCTCTGATGGCATCTCACATTTAAGGGATTCTTTGTCATCCAGAATGATGTTGGCTAGTTTTCCTCTATCGAGGTAAAACAATTTCTGGTAATGAAGAAACTTGCCCTTTTTCACCGCTCTCTTCTTCATCCACTTTTGAAGTGGCCTTCAAAAAGAGGGCTTTATACGATCTCTCATAGCTCGATGCACCTGGGTGTTTTTCAACTCCCTGGACTTTTCATCAAGGCTTGTTACACAGTTATTCATTGACTCATTTACTGATGTCATAAAGTTTTCACCACTTTCGACATCATAGGGATCGATGAAAAGAGACAAACTGCAAGATCTTACCATTTCTTTAATTTTCCTTACATAATGGGACTTAAGCCCCTCCTCTTCATTCTCTCCAATGTTCATGGATGCATTCTCCATCAGATGTTCCTTCATTCCCAGATCTTGTTCCTTTTTATTCTTTTTACCATCTCTCGACAGCATCCATCTCTTATCACTTATCTGTTTAGCGGTTTTAGATGGAATATATTCCGCTATTAACTTATTGATATTTTTCTAACCCTCAAATTGTTTTTCAAGCTTTCTTAGCATATCTGTTTCAACCTCATTCCAACATTGGCGATATACCCCTCTTGCTGTACTTGTTTTCAGTTGAGAAACAAGGATCTGCTCTTTATTACGTGTAATAGGATGGACCAATCGCTTATGTTGACTCAGACTAATCTTTGTCTCAAACGATTTATTGCATTCCTCACACAAAAAGGCCATAACTGCGCTCGATGATTTATCCCCTTTACACCTTGGAAATTGGCATGGAATACTATGATATTTGTCGCTCATCCGATCACAATTGGCACAGCGGAATAATACACTCGACTTTCCATGAGCTCTCAAGAGATGTTCCACTAGTCCCTAGACTTTCTCAAACCTGTTTTCACAATATGGACATGAATGGATTTTTATCTGGGACCACTACGACTGGTGTGCCCCCAGGGGAGGGGTCATTGCGTACATCTGGTTCAGGAATAGTCGACGCTGAACTATCCTGAATAATCTCACCAGAGGGTGAAAGTTCCTCCATCTCAGCTTCCACCCCCACATCCATATTCGAGCTGATCTCATTGCTTGTTAATTCCTGAGGTTTCAGAACCTCATGAATCTCTGGGAACATATTCAGTTCGTCAGTTTCAGTGGATGGATGTTACCCTTCAAATCTTGTATACTTTGAGTTTATAAACTCCCATCGTTTAATTTGCCAATCCGTATCTACTGGTTTAATTGGATTGCTGATGGTTTTAGCAATCTCTACATTCCACCAATCAAATGTGCAAGTTTGGGTAGCCGTGGAAGAGAATAACACTCTCAACCTGACATCCATCAAGTCTAATCCGTGTGAGTGATGTATACACCCGGTTTCCCCTCCAGATAACCAGGTGGTGCCCAACCATCACTCATGGGCAGAGATTCGGGCTCATAGGTAAATTTTTGAGCATAATTTTGTTTCACAATAATTGGGATACTATCAAAGAGCTGGTAAGACTGCTTGATAGGGAGGAAGCAGCTATGATTCTATTCTGCTGGGGCAGAGGCCAACTCGGTTACCACAAAGGGTATCCAGCGGGACTACAAGGAGGTGTGACCACTGCAACACAGCTCAGCTAGCAACTATGGTCCCGTCTTAAGAGAGTCATAGATACTTCCGCTGTTCAATCCCACATATCATGTATAATCACATTACAGAGCTATTACTATATATATAATTTAACATTATAGATACTGACTTTCATTTTCTCTTGTTTCATATTATTTGACAGTGATACACATCCTTTCTTCCTTCCTTCCTTCCTTCCTGCCTTCCTGCCTTCCTGCCTTCCTGCCTGCCTCCCTCCCTCCTTTTATGATTCAGTAGTAATGAATTTGATAGTTCAAGATTAAACATATCATTTATGTCAGGTAAATGTACACATGGATTTATTGAAGCTCGTAAAACACTGAATTCTTCATTTCCATGTTTTGATCAATTTACTTCGAACTTCACGGCTCATTTCTCTTTTAAATTCTATGATGCTGAGTCTGCTGTAGTTGAAAGATCATTTCTAGATCTAGACTCCATCCTAATAGGAAATCCTGCTTTCTTACTATCACAATAAAAAAAAAGCTTGAGCTAATTAATCCGAAGCAAAATGGACTATAGACTTTTCAGTTCAGTGTTCTAGCATTTTATCTCCTGTTTGAATGTAAAATAAATATAATTTGAAGGAAAGACTTATGTACAGTTATAGCTCTTTGGTCCTTGGCATTTGTCCAGGTTTTCCAGCTGTCATATTTACTGAATAAACTGAATTTAAACATTGTTGACATAAACACTTGGCTGAGTACAGGTGAAGTTTTGTTAAGAGCACAGCCTGTTTCTTGTTTCTTTTTATTTTGCAAAATTTTCTGTTTCTTTACTGTTGGCGTCCTTGGATGTTTTGTCTCCAAGGAATATATTTTTTTCAATAAAATTGGCTAGTATTCCCTGTCATAAAACAGCTTATCTAACTATTGCAGGTTTGGGAATCCTGGTAGGACCACTGACAATGCATAAGTCAGATGTTGGGAAGAGTTGAACTCCTTGAACTCATGTATAGCTCTTCATGGGCAACTGTGCAACAACATTAAACAACTAAACAGATCTACTGCACATTCATGCAGTAACATTGCATACATAGCTATGTATACATAACACTTGCACAGCAGGACAGAGGTTTGCAATTGCCAGGTTTAGTGTCTTGGAAGAGAGTACAAAGAATTCTGGGTGAAACACAAACACAGTTTCCCAATAAACTGGTCTGTTACTGAAAATGCTGCTTTAGATGATGACTAATTGGTGCTGTATAACAAAGGCAAAATTTTCCTAACTGTATAGAGAAAACATTATTGTCTTAATTATTCTTACTGTGAAGTGGCTCTCTCACAACAGCAGCACAAATAATGAACAAGAGAAAATGTGCGTGAGTGGGCTTCACTTGAACTTCAACTGCACTCACTATTCCTTAAGCGATTTGAAACAAAAAAAAATTTGATCTGTATAGGAAGTTCAGGCTTGTAGCCATAAAATAAAGATAGTTGGGAAGTAAACTGAATTGTATATGACAGCTGAGTCATGTGACTTAAACAGTCTCTGACTGTAATGTGAATAGATTCTGCTGCAAAATATGAAAACCTACAAAATCCAGAATTTTAAGTTGTTCTTCTATTCTTTGCTTACACATCCTAAAAGATTTAGTAGAGTCTAAGGAATGTATTTCATGCTTTGTGTTTGTTTTCATGACCAATATTGATGAATAGAACCTGCATGCATCAGCTGGAGAGCATTACTAGTAAAACAATACTGAAATTTGGTCAGTTTCTTAACAGAAATTGATAATTTTTTGTTACTTTTAGATGGTAAAAAATATCTTAAGCAAATTGCAATACATTGGGAGAATAAGGAAAGAATAACAGGCATTCATATCATTCGCAGTTTTTTGAAAACTAAAATTAGCTGATTATTCAGCACAGTGAGATGTTTTTCTTACCGTTTTTCATCAGAAAAGAGTATCTTTTTTGACTTCAAGTAGTATTGAATGAAACAATTTTAAAAGGTTCCAAATAGGAAACAAAAGCACCTTGAGGCTTAAAACACATTTTATTTTTATGAGTGAAGAAGAACTTCTGCATTCCTTATCAGTTTCAGAATGAAACAGAGTCACAGGTCAGGGAATAGGTAACACTAATGAGGAAAAATAAAATGTGTAAATCACATCAAGAACTCTTCTATTTTTCATTTGTTTGTTTGTATCGTAAGTAATATTGATATTACTTTCATATCTTTCTATTGGGAATTTTTCCCCTATGAAGTTGTGCTTATAATAGAAAAGTATAGGGGTTTTTTTCATCTAGAATTTTACCTTCTTTAATGCTACCGTATAATTTTAAGTGTCTATAACCTGCATGACAGAATTTATGATCATGTTGGATTTTAAATTTTAGAATTTTTTTATATAACATGTAGGATAACAGAAAAAAAAAAGAAGATTCTATTTTTCTTTTTTTTAAAATTACAACAATTATTTTTTGTTATTATTATTATTATTAAAGTACTGATGGGACATTTACAGTAGAGTATGGTACACGATCAATGACAGTTCTTGTTCTTAGGTACTTAGGTTGCTATATGTGAAAAAAAATACAGTCATGCTTTTCTCCTCTGAGAAAGCACTAATGACCAAGTTCAACCAATCTGAAAATAATTCCATGGTTTGGGGCATTAGATTTTATAACAGGTAAAAATAAATTCAAAGTCATCCTAAACAATATTGAATACAGATATCTGTACATGAATTATCTGTAAAGATATTAGCAAGTAACTGCCATAAGGCACACAGATGTTTGAAATAGCAAAAAATTGTAACTTACCTCTCTGCTTGTGATTCCCAATAGCTTTCTCTCTCAAAGCATCATATTTCTCCAAGTCTCCGCTTTCCACTTCTTATTACTGTGTCTTCCTCATCTATACTGCCTCAACTTTGAATCTGTCTGTGCTCAAAGCTTTTAATAGGATTCAAAGTTACTTTAGAATTTACTTTCTGAACTGATATTTTTATGTAGATTTTTCCAAATAATGTTTATCCATGTGTGAAATGTGTCTTTCATCCATTTTTTATTCATCCAGTGTTAAGCCTGCTGAGGAAAAGGTATATCATATGAAATGAAGCTCAAATTAACCATCCTCAATACACTGAAATGCCAGTTGAAGTATTGCTGTGCTGACTTATTTTTATATAGGCATATTCTTTTACGTACATATATTTATGCAAAATAGAGACGTGAAAAATTATAGAAATAAATAGACGTATTTTACACTTCTATTTTTACACTTAATTTCTTGGGTTGTTAATATTTTGTCTGGCACTAAAGAACATCTAATAATATTTCTGCCAAGAGAAGCTGGTAATCTGAGGAGAACATGCCTATAAAAAATAAATCACCATAACATCCTATAGCTTCTCACAAGCATTATATTTGCATATTTTACTTAAAGCTGTAAAATAGGCAGAAAAAAATTTGTTCAAATTAATTACCAAAGAAAGAGTAAATAACAAAATAAAAAAATGTTGGTCTTAGTAGCCTGAGAAATCCCAACATTTTTAAGGCCTTAATTAATGAGAAAATGTGGTTTTGATACATTTAGCTAAGGTCTTCTTTCTTTAATGTGCTTCAAATTGAGAGGAACATAATTTGTCTAAAAGGTTGCCCTTTAATTTATAAATACTCAAACTTTTGAGATATTTAGCGTAGATTCAGCGTTTTTATTTTCTGTCTTCAAAGAGACTGTAAGATCAGGGTTGCACTGATTGCTTTTGTAATTCTTATAGTGGAAGAACTAATAGTTTTTAAAAGGCTTGACATTTTCAAATGTTGTTACCCTGTGTTTTATTTATAAAAACAATTTACACCATATGGCGATCTTCTCAATCCAAGAAGGATAAAATTACACGTTTTGATTTCCAAGTCCCCATTCAGATGAATTTGAAAAAAATACACTTGCAAAAAGAGATTTGTTTAAAGATTTATGGATAAGAATCTCAGTTTATTTCATATTATGCAAGTCAACAGTGTTTCACGTTACTTCACTTAGATTCATGTGTCTTTGTTAAACACTGAACGAAGCAAAAGTAAGATTTTTTTTTTTTTTACTGCCTATGTATCCACATACAGAGTGGGTCCTTGGATGAAGACAGCTTAAAGATCACTATAGAAGGGTCAATTTACTTCACTGTGTGTGATACTTAATTGGAAAATTTAAACGTCATTGCAATTTGTGTACGTATTGAAACTTGGATGTTCTGAAGAAGTAGCATCTGTTTCTACAGTTTACAAGAACAAAAGAGCTGTAATGTTGGCCATTCCTTTCAGCCTCAACATGGCAGCCAGCTGGGTAGCAACTGGTGTAGTTCTCTCATCATGAAAGGAATGGATTTGAGGAAAATGTCTTTAGTGCCTTCGCTGTTTTCAAGGGAATGTTCAAAGACAGACGAATTCCAAATAAATGAAACCAAAAATTAATATCTCATTCTAAACTTCATGGCTGTTAATGTAAATTGGGCACTAATGTCATTAAGATGAAAGATAATGTAACTACTTCCTGAGATAGAAACCTTAACAGTCTTGAGAGAGATCAGTGATTGTTGCCTTGTAAATGGCAAGCTTACACATCCCCAGGAGTATCTTTGCCATGTGTCCCGTGATCACCCTGCTGCACTACTGCAAATGACAGTGCACAGAATACAGGAAATGTGAGGTTTTTTGAGTCAGTATTTGCCAATGTCAGTAGCATTCACATAATTTATCTGTAGTTACTACCTGATGAGTCAGTGTCAGCTGCTGCCATGGCTGCGTATCAGAGAGTTATAGGAGGTGTCTTAGATTTGTTATTTTGATTAGTCTAAGCCCTTTCAAATGAAGGTGTAAAAGCCAGAATTGAAATTCCAAACAGCCACCACTTCTTATTCATACTCACACTTGGAATAATATTGTAGTTCTTTTTCTGGGTAGCTTATAAAAGGAATGTCAACGCTATTCCTCAACAATAATGATTAAAATCAAAAGGAACACAAATATTCTTTTTGTAAATAATGTTATTTTCTAGATGAAGTTTATCTTACAGACACATTTTGCAATAAGCTAGAAAAACATAGTAAAATGGACATAGAATCATGTTGGAAAATATGACCGAAGTAGGTCTTTTCAGTGACTTTTTGCCTTTGGAAATCTTTTAGGAGCTTTCAAGGAGTATAAGCAAGATAATTAGAAACACAATTTGGGCAGAGCTTTCCCTGCTCTGTCTGTACTCTATAATTTGCAGTAGTGCAGCAAGCTGACCACAGAACACATGGCAAAAATTCTACTGGGGTTTGCCATTTACAAAGCAAATCTTAGTGTTCTTGCATCAGATGAAAGATTTTAAAGAAAGTACGTTATTCTGTACCTTCAATTTTAAGTAAAATCCTGACCCATCCAAAACTTCCTTACTGCGTTTGCTAAAATATAATAGTGTGTGTAGTCATGTAGTAGTTTGAGATTACTGTTCTAAAAATACAATTTTCTGGAGTGAATCATTTTAAATATTAAGATCCTGCAAGTCTTACAAAATTTTCTACTAATTCTGAAAATTCTCCTAGCATCTGAATAACTCAGTACCCTGTGTGTTGTAGGTTAGGTGGTATGTTGGAAGCCCAGTTTTAAATCTGCTTTGCTGTAGCTGTTAACTGTGAGGACTTTCATCACTGTCAATCATGGTGTCTTTGTGTTAATCAAGTAAATCAGAAACAAACACAGGTTGAATGTAGCTCCAATAACTTGTCTGGCTTCTAATATGAACTCTGCAGCCCAGGCATTCTCTGCAAAGTGTGATTTTTTTCTGCTCTTTAATGTTGTTTGGAAATCTTTACGTTCTTGCATCAGACGAAGGATTTTAAATACCATCATTCTTTATTGTGTAATTTTGGTTTAACAACATGCAGTGTGCAACTATACCTTAGAGTAAATAGAGCAGTCTGATCATGCATTTGAAACTGACATGTCTAGACGCATGAAGCTACCTCTTGTCGTGATAATCTTAATTTTTTGATATATCATTTTGACATTCAACATGATATTGTCGATGTTAAGGTTCTCACACTAATAGGAGAGACATATGAGCTAATAGAGAAGCAGGTAGCAGCTATATGATATTAAACTCTGGTGACACCACTTTTTCTTTTTCTGTCCTTGCACCTCACATCCTATGTTTTTGTTTCTCTTACACTCCTTTGTCACGCCTTCAAAGGTCTCCTGTGCCTTGTGCACTACAGAATCTGATCTCTTTATTTCCATGTTTTGCTTTTGCATCACTGTTCACAAGAACACAGGGGCCCAGTCTTCCCCGTCGGACATTAGCAAATTCAGTTTCATGGAAAGACCAAGAAATCTTTCCCTGGAGACAAGCAGTCAGTTTATTTCACCTGCCAGAAACTGGTAGTTGATGAATAATACTTCTGTAACTCTGTGGGTTGTTCATTTAAACTGCAAAAAGATTTCAGTTCAATTCACAGTTCCATTTACAAGAAGGGTTGGAGGGAGCGTCCAGGGAACTACAGGTCTGTCGGTTTGACCTTGGTACCGGGGAAGGTCATGGAGCAGATTGTCTTAAGTGCTATCACACAGCATGCGTGGGACAACCAGGTGATTTGGGCCAGTCAACATGGGTTTATGGAAGGCAGGTCCTGCCTAACCAATCTGATCTCCTTCTACAACAAGGTTACTGGGTTAATGGATGAGGAAAAGGATGTGGATGTGGTGTACCTGGACTTCAGTAAAGCCTTTGACACCATTTCTCACAGTATTCTGCTTGAGAAACTGGCTGTCATCATCGTGGACAGGTACACACTCTGCTGGGTTAAAAACTGGCTGATGGCCGGGCCCAGAGGGTGGTGATAAATGGAATTAAATCCATCTGGAAACCGGTCACGAGCGGTGTTCCCCAGGGTTCAGTGCTGGGTCCAGTCTTGTTTAACATCTTTATCAATGATGTCAATGAAGGCATTGAGTGTACCCTTAGCAAGTTTGCATATGACACCAAGCTGGGTGCAAGTGTTGATGTGCTTGAAGGAAGAGAGGAGCTGCAAAGAGATCTGGACAGGCTGGATCGATGGGCTGAGACCAGCGGAATGAGGTTCAACAAGGCCACGAGCAGAGTCCTCCATTTAGGTCACAACAACCCCATGCAGTGTTACAGGCTTGGGGAAGAAAGGCTGGAGAGCTGCCTGGAGGAGAAGGACCTGGGGGTGCTGGTTGACAACCGGCTGAATATGAACCAGCACTGTGCCCAGGTGGCCAAGAGAGCCAATGGCATCTTGGCCTGTATCAGAAACAGAGTGGCCAGCAGGGCTAGGGAGGTGACTGTGCCCCTGTGCTCGGCATTTGTGAGGCCACACCTTGAGTACTGTGTTCAGTTTTGGGCCTCTCACTACAAGAAGGACTTTGAGATGCTGGAGCATGTGCAAAGAAGAGCAACAAGGCTGGTGAGGGGGCTGGAGAATAAGCCCTATGAGGAGAGACTGAGGGAACTAGGGTTGTTTAGCTTGGAGAAGATGAGGCTAGGGGGAGACCTCATCACTATTTACAACTACCTGAAAGGAGGTTGTGATGGCGTGGGTGCTAGTCTCTTCTCGCAAGTGACGAGTGACAGGATGAGAGGGAATGACCACAAGTTGCACCAGGGCAGGTTTACACTACACGTTAGGAAGAATCTCTTCACTGAGAGAGGGGTCAGGTATTGGAACAGATTGCCCAGGGAGGTGGTGGGTCTCCATCCCTGGAGGTGTTTAAAAGATGTGTTGATGAGTTTCTTAGGGATATGGTTTAGTAGGGAGACAGGCATGGTTAGACTCAATTATCTCAGACATCTCTTCCAACCTTACGATTCTATGATTTTACAATTCTATGATTCTATGATTCAATTACAACTTACCGAAATATTTCTACAAGCAACTTGAAAACATGTTTCTGTTCTTCTTTTTTTCTGCAAGACACGTATGGGGGAAAATAATACCTTCTCATAGCTGTTAAGTGTCAACTAAACCCCCATAGTTTCTAAGGAAGTAAAGATAACTTTCATCACTACACCATTTTTTAATTACCCCACAAACATACCCTGAAAAGGATGACCTCAGATAAAGGCCAGCCATTGATCTGCTCTGCAATCTTTTATGATAAAGAGTGACATAGGCAGGCTCTGAAAAGGAAAATCATTTTAAATAAATAAAGGTTTGAAAATTTTTGACATTTGCCTGTTCTTCCTCTGGTGTACCACCATCTGGAGATTTCTTCAGGATATCTTGCTCATCCCATTCTGAACATGCACATTTTAGCATGGTTGCTCTTTGATTGCAAATCTTTAGAAACATTCCATCTTCATTTTCAGTTTAGACAGAAGTCTCTAATGTCTAAATTCTTATTCCCTTAATTTTACATTTGAATCAGAAGAGATTAATAGCAATTGCATAGGAAAATAACTTGTTTTACACCTTCCTTGATTTATAAAAAAACAATACTTCACACTGTAATGTAGAAAGTGTCAAATGTTAATATCTATCTAAAAAAAAAGGCTAAACAAGAGAAGATTATTTAGTGTGTTCTTACCATAGGACACTAGATGTTAATGGAGTGTTTTCTACTGAGTTCAGTGGACGAAAAAATAGGTCACTAATAAACAGGCTTACTGTCTGGTGTCAGTTTGAGCTAAAGTGGATAATTCTTTTGCCTATATCTACAATTTTAATTTTACTTCTGTATGAAATTCTATCCTTACAAAATTGCAAATGCAGGGCTCAGGTTAGCAAAATGCAATTCTGTGTTGGTTAGGAAAATGGTAAATTTCTTATATACGACTGCAGAGTAATTATTTTAATTGTGGTGGGTTGTAGAGTTCCTTATTTTCTTTAGCATTGTGAATTTTGTTAGATCATATCATGAAAACTCTTCTGTACTTCCACCAAGGAGCACTGAGGAAATGGCAGGAGGAGAAGTCCAAAATACACCCCAGTTTAGCTACCCCTAAACTCTTTACAGGTGACATAATCCCATCAATGACCCACATGTGCAAGCCCGGAGGAGCAGGGAAGAACAGTTGCAGGAGGTGAAGGATGGATTTTCTGGGCCCCTGCCAGGGCAGTTCCAGAAGGACCTCTGCCTAGTGTCCCCAAGGACAAGGTCCTTTTCAGCTCTGTGTGCCTATGTGTGCAAAACTGTCTGTACCAGAAGCCGGAATGGGGCTGTAGGCTTGGGCATTGTATGTGCCAGTGCCAGCAACTGGGGTGACTGGAATCCAGGTGCACCTGCTAGGCAGTCTGCAGATCTGAACCAGGCTGCTGGAGGCACCCAACTTGTACATATTTGCATGCATCGTATATTGTCACTCATGGAATCCGATCTTGCTCAAACAGGGAGTGAAGCAGGTTGAGATTGTTGTTGCTTTCTTTGTTCATGTGAGTGTTCCAAGTGTCTGTCAGTGATCCTTATGTCCAACTGTGTGTATATGTAGCATATACTTCTGCTTCATGTCCATGTGCCTTCTACAAACTCAACTTTAGCCTCCCTACTGGTTGGACTTGGGCACAAGGAACTACACTATCCTGGTTAATCAGATCTGACATGATACTCACAGTTTATCTAATATCCAGTCTGATGGGTACTGAGTTTTTTTGACTGAAATGTTTTCTAGGTTATAGTGATAAAGATAATGAATCTGTTTTCAACTTTCTAAAAGAAACCCTTTTTACAGAGTACTGAAAGATAAATACAGAATCCAGAATCTTTTTTATATTCCCCATTCCACAGGTTTCAATCTTGATAGCAAATGGCTCTGCAAATGCTATTTGCTGTTGTGTTTCATTTTTTTGTCCTCCTTCACTTTAGTAGGATACTAATAAGCAGTTATATAGGGATATGTATACAGACTTACAGTTGTAAGTATGGATCTGTAAACTATTTTAACAGATAAAATTCTCTCCGGTAAAGATTATATGTAGCGCTAGTGTAGGTACGCTAAAGAGAAGCTTGCAATTCTACAGAGAGAAGATTAGTAAAGCGAATACAGTGTAAATAGCAGCAGCAGGGGAAATAAGGTGTATAATTTTTTTTTTTACTTTTACTCATAAACTGTTGTTTGTGGCTAAATAGTCTTTACCTGCAATCATATACTTAAAATTCATTTATTCAATTTATTCAAATTTTCAAAATCTTGTACAATGTTGTTCACTTACATTTCTCCAGTAGTATTTGTCTCTTAAGTCTCTTGACCCAACTTGCCAAGTTGTTTTTGACACACTGTTATTTCTGTCTCTTTGCTGTATGAGGTCTGACTTGCTTGAACTCACCAGGCAGGTTGCTGGATGCTTCTTTGTGCCTTTAACTCAAGTGATGTCACCGACTGTGTGCATTTTAGTACTGCCTTAGAAAATAGACAGTTTTTGTCTGTACAGTTTTTCCTCTGTAGATCATTCATTCTGTTTTCCTTTGAGTTATCTGTCTTTTAAGTAATTCAATTAGTCTTTATTGTTTGCACTTTCCCTTTCTTTGTAGGCTCTCTTAAGTAAGCAAACTGATTTCTTCATTGTTTTCACTAACAATATTGCACTGTAGAGGACTGAGAATGTGAATTCTCTTTACCTCAGAATTTCTTCCTTCCTTCAAATGGTCTTCTTACATTCCTTTGGTATATTTTGAAAACTGTAATTGTACCAACAGATATGACAGCACATGATTTAGTCATCTTGCAAATGTCTGCACATAATCACAGAGCCTAGGTAGGTCAGTTTTCTGCCAGGAATCATCTTCTGTGAAACAAATTTATTATCACTGATATTTATAAAGACCTGACCAACACCTCTAAGTCTGATGAAAAATCAAGATATTGAAGAAAGAGGAAAACAAATAATATAATGACATACAAATGGTTCTTAGAATGTCTTAGTCTGTGATTAAAGAACCAGAATTCATATTATACTTTTGCTGAAGGAATTGGTAATTGACATAATGGTTTATCTTATCTCATATTCATGTTTTTCTTTAAGTATCATGTTTATGAACGAGATAATTTTGTTATACAATTTTAAAGAAAATTACTTTGGTAACTACAACTTTTAATATTGCAGCGTTTTTTAAAAAAATCCTGAAACACATCTGTAATTATAGTTTTGGTGTTTAGTTAACTGATGTTTAAATTATAGGGGTTTGTATTTCTCTATAGCTTGAAAGGAAGTTTTATAATAAGTTATTTTTAATTGTCCTCTGTACTCTTTCATACAAAGTGGAATTGCTTTAGCTGTAGAATCACAGAATGGTTTGGATTGGAAAGGACCTTTCTAGAACATCTTCTCCAACCCTTGACTCTGCGGAAGGACATCTTCACAAGATCAGGTTTCTCAAAGCTCTGTTCAACTTGACTTGGAACATAAATTCTACTCTATTTTATTCTAATAGGTGAAATATTGCACTTAACTAGAAAGGACACATAAGTCTGGTAGTCATATAAGTTCTTTAGCAACTTTCACACCATAAGTAACTGGTTTTATCATGACAATGAAATTTTTACTAGTGTATACATCCCAATATTTCAGTACAAATTATTCTACTAACATTTGAAAAGAGAGAAGTTCACATAGCTTCAGTTACTCAGTAGGGTAGACACTATAGTTAACTATGATTATTAGTCATTCATAATTCATTACTGATAATTGGTTTTTTTTATTAAAAATAAGTTTAAGAATTATTTTCACTTGATTTCCAGAATAAAGAAAGATCAGAAATTGAACGAGACCTTCTTTAGTTTATTCTGACAGAAAGTACATCTTTCCACTAGAGGCTGCTCAAAGGAAATCCATGTCCAGTTTTTCTAGCAATGACATACAAGAAAATTCCGAGAAATCATACCTCATAGGGTTGAAATTAACATATTCTGAGTGAAGATAACTATTGTCAAGATATGAAAAACAGTAGAACAAATCCTGATTTGACTTCTTTTCACTCGATTGAGTAGCTTTCCAGACATGCTGTCCATGGGTAATGGAGAACAAGATATTGAAAGATAGTGCAGACATACCAAGATATCAGGTAGGATTTGACTACAAGAATTTTGAAAGAAATCTGCCTAGAGAGTGTAGTGTAAGGAATGGGAGGAAGAAGAGCAATGTCAGTATCAGTTGTCTTTTGAAAAACTGCTCAATAATGTTCCCAGTTTTTAAAAAGGCAATAACATTGGAAGAGGTTTACTAGATGATATCTATGAATAAAAAAAAATAAGAATAAATTTGATAATTAGGTTTTCACTGGTCCTTTTATAAAGGAAATATCTGCCATGGTTGTGTACTGTCACAGACTCTGTTTCTTCCTATTAAATGATTAACATTTTTCACCACAGTATTTTGTAGTTTTCTTTGTCTCCTTTCCAGCCTGCTTTTACCTATCTGATCATTTCCTGAAGTTCCTCATCTAATGTAGATGTATATAAACTAGAGTGTATATAGAAAACTACATGTATCATCGTTGGAAGGAAGGGGATGTAAGTCAGGTCATGTTCAAGGATGTTGTTAAGTCGTGTAGGAGAAAAATCAGGGAAGCAAAAGCCCAGCTGGAGCTCAAATTGGCCACTTCTGTTAAGGACAATAAGAAGAGTTTTTATAAATACATCAATGGCAGAAAGAAGGGCGGCAGTGACCTCCACTCCTTGTTGGATGTGGAGGGAAATATAGTAACCAGAGATGCAGAGAAGGCTGAGGTACTTAATGCCTTCTTTGCCTCAGTTTTTAACAACAAGGATGTCAGCTCTCTTGACAGTTGGCCCTCTGAAGTGGTTAATGTGGGCAGGGTGAAATATGGCACTCCTGCAATCCATGAGGAGGAGGTTAGAGACTTGCTGAGCCACTTGGACCCTCATAAGTCTATGGGGCCGGATGGGTTCCATCCTAGGGTGCTGAGAGAGCTGGCGGATGAGCTTGCTAAGCCGCTCTCCATCATCTTTCAGCAGTCCTGGCTCTCTGGAGAAGTCATGGAAGACTGGAAGTTGGCCAATGTGACGCCCATCCATAAGAAGGGCCGTAAGGATGATCCAGGTAATTACAGACCTGTCAGCCTGACTTCGGTCCCAGGTAAAATCATGGAGAAGATAATCCTGGGTGAAATCATGCACCACCTGCAGAACGATCAAGAAATCAGGCCCAGTCAGCATGGATTTAGGAGGGGTAGGTCCTGCCTGACCAACCTGATCTCCTTTTACGACCATGTGACTCGCCTGGTGGATGAGAGGAGGGCTGTGGATGTGGTATACCTGGACTTCAGTAAGGCCTTTGACACTGTCCCCCACAGTAGACTCCTAGGGAAGCTGGCAGCCCATGGCCTAGATGGGAGCACTTTGTGCTGGGTTAGGAATTGGCTGGATGGCCGAGCCCAAAGAGTGATGGTGAATGGTGTTTCATCCAGTTGGCGGCCGGTCACCAGTGGTGTCCCTCAGGGATCGGTATTGGGTCCTGTCCTGTTTAATATCTTTATTGACGATTTGGATGAGGGGATTGAGTCCATCATCAGCAAATTTGCAGATGATACCAAGCTGGGAGGAAGGGTTGATCTGTTAGAGGGTAGGATGGCCCTACAGAGGGACCTGGACAGATTGGAGAGCTGGACCGATTCTAATGGGATGATGTTTAATAAGTCCAAATTTCGGGTACTTCATTTTGGACACAACAATCCCATGCAGAGCTACAGACTGGGGACAGAGTGGCTGGAGAGTAGTCAGGCAGAAAAGGACCTGGGAGTGCTGGTGGACAGGAAGCTCAACATGAGCCAGCAGTGTGCCCAGGTGGCCAAGAAGGCCAATGGCATCCTGGCCTGCATCAGGAATAGTGTAGTAAGCAGGACCAGAGAAGTTATCGTCCCCCTGTACTCGGCACTGGTCAGGCCTCACCTTGAATACTGTGTACCGTTCTGGGCCCCCCAGTTTGGGAAAGATGTTAGGATACTGGAATGTGTTCAGAGGAGGGCAACGAAGATGGTGAGGGGGCTGGAGCACAAGCCCTATGAGGAGCGACTGAGGGAATTGGGGCTGTTTAGCCTGGAGAAGAGGAGGCTCAGGGGAGACCTCATTGCTCTCTACAACTACCTAAAAGGAGGTTGTAGTCGGGCAGGGGTTGGTCTCTTCTCTCAGGTGACCAGTGGCAGAACCAGAGGGCATGGACTTAAGCTTCGTCAGGGAAAGTTTAGACTTGATATGAGGAAAAAATTCTTCATTGAAAGGGTGATTGGCCATTGGAATGGGCTGCCCAGGGAGGTGGTGGAGTCACCGACCCTGGAGGTGTGTAAGGGGAGACTGGATGAGGCACTGAGTGCCATGGTTTAGATGATGGTTGGTGTTAGTGTTAGGTTATAGGTTGGACTTGATGATCTCAGAGGTCCTTTCCAACTTTGTGATACTGTGATACTGTGATAACGGAAGTTGTTTTATTATATACTTGTTATATATTGAGCTATACTGCTTAGCAAGACTCTGAGAAACTTTGGAAAATAAGAAAAAATAAGAAAATAAAAAAATAGTATTCTAAAATTTCTTTTATTGCCATTGTTGGAAGGACTAAAGCAAGAAAATAAAACCATTTTAATTTTACATCAACTAACAATAATAAAGTTGACTAACAAAAAAAAAGCCAAGAGTTAATTAAATCTAACAGAAATTTAACAGAGTTTAACAGAAATAACTAATATATTTGTAGAAATCTTTTTAGAGGTTTTCACACATCCAAAACCAGAATAATGCACATTAGTTTCTCTAATGGACAAAATATGAACCCAGTAAGACTTGTGTAGTTGAGTTTCCCATAGCGTTCTCAAAACTAGGAGTATGAAAGAAAATGTAGACAGAGTGAGAATGATTTGCAACAATGCAGGCAATTTCACTTTGGAAGTACATACTCTGAGAGCATAATGCTGCCCATTTTCAATTGACCCTGTTGTGAGACAGACTGAATACTACAATCAAAGTTCCGTTAGAGATGACTGAGAATTCTACCCTAGACTGTAGATGATCATAGAAAAAGGAGTAAAAAGTTGGAATAATGATCTTCATCAGGATGAAGAATTGAAGTGACTACATAGAGATTTCTAACAAGAAAATAGTCCTTGTAAGGCTTTAGTAGAGATGTGGGAAAGGTAATCAGTCTAGGAGGTACTTTGGAAAAATGGATCATAAGATGGAAATCAATAAAAGAATGAAAGTCAAACATTAAAGTATTGATGTTGGCTTATCTCATAATATACTGAATCTTAGTACTTGCGCTTGGTCAAAAATATCTTCTTCTCTGATGTGATATCAAGGGTAAGAAACTAGACCAGAGTCATTACAGAATCATTTAGGAAAGCATTACAAATTGAAACTGAAAAGTGTTAAAGACTGTTCCTTACTATTCAGAGATTTTTTTGCATCCTGAGAGAAAAACTGTAAATTTGAGGAAGGGAGATATTGTGGTTTGACTTAGAGTCAGTTTCCCTAGTTTGGCCTCAGTCTTGTCTAAGTAATTTCATTTTCTGAAAAACTAACTGCATTTTTTTCAGATGGTTTCTCTCTGGAAGTGATAGTACGGGACATTGGTAAGCAGAAAGAACAATGTTCATATTTATTCCTTTAGTAACCAAGGCCATCCTTGAACTAGTGAAAAACAAAGGCCCACCTGCAGGGAGAAGTGGGCAAGACAGATCACTCCAAACTTACCAACAGAGTATTCCATCCCATATATGTCATACTCGGTATGAAACTGAGAGTTCATGAGGGCCTTGCTCTCTTCTGTGATACCAAGACTTCCAGCGAGTACCTCATCTGCTTGGTTGCTCCTAATTCCGTATCTGTGTGTTCCCGAACCCAGTTCCTAAATTCAGCTCCCTCTTAGCCGTGAATCCCTTCCTTCACGTCTGCTCTCCAGCTGTTATGGTGACATATAGTCATTGAGGGCTGGGGGTGTGATCTCAATATATTTTATTTCTTTCTAAATATTTTCATCAAAATTTTTATTATTATGATGTCACTAAAACTGTAATTTAAGTTTACAACCCACAAGACTTTTTCCTCTCATTTTCTTCTCCCTTTCTCCTGCAGGTGGATGGGAAAGGGAATGAGAACACAAATGCACAGTTTTGGCTGACGAAATCAGTCAGGTCAGGGGTAAACCATGGCAGTTTTCAGAGGCAGTGGAATATGCTGGATTCCTTGAGAAAATTAGGTGTTATTATAATTTCTTATAAAAGACATGAATACTCTTATGAATGGTAGAAAGAATAAAGAAATAGTTTTATAGAATCACAGAACAATTTAGGTTAGAAGAGACCTTAAAGATCATCTACTTCCAGCCTCCTTGCTATAGGCAGGGACACCTTCCACTAGGTCTGGTTGTTGGGCTGAAACCTGCTTTGAACACTTCCAGAGATGGGGAATCCACAACTTTGCTGGGCAACCTCACTATCTTCATCGTAAAAAAAAATTGTTCCTAATATACAGTCTAAATCTACTCTCTCTAATCTTAAAACTGTCACCTCTCATCCTAAACCTCACTCTCACTGATAAAGAGCCTATCCCTGTTTTTCCTGTAGGTCCCTTGTAAGTACTGGAAGTCTTCTATAAGGTGTCCCTAGAACCTTCTCTTCTCTAGGCTGAAATACTCCAAATCTTTCAGTCTGTCATCATAAAGGAGGTGCTCTGGCCTTCTGATTATCTTTGTGGCCCTCCTATGGACTCACTCATAACAGATCCATGTCTCCCTGTGCTGAAGGGATACAGAGCTGCACACAGTACTCCAGGTGATGTCTCATGAAGCCAGAGTAGAGGGGCAGAATCATCTCCCTCGACCTGCAGGTCACACTTGTTTTGATGCAGCCAAGGATATAATTGGCTTTCTGGGCTGAAAGTGCACATTGCTGGCTCATGTTGAGCTTCTTATCCATCAGCACCCCCAAATCATTCTCCTCAGGGTTCCTCTAAGTCCATTCTCTGCCCAGCCTGTAATTGTGCTTGGGATTGCCTCAGTCTAGGTTCAGGACCTTGCACTTGACCTTCATGGACTTCATAAGGTTAGCAAAGGCCCTCAACTCTCAACCCTGCAAGGTCCCGCAGAATGATCTCCCTTCCTTCTAGGTTGTTGACTGTCACACGGTTTGGTGTTGTCAGCAAACTTGCTGAGGGTGCACTCAATTCCACTGTTCATGTCTACAACAAAGATGATAAACAGAAGTAGTTTCAATATCAACCTCTGCAGAACTCCGCCCATCATTTTTCTCCACTTGGGCAGTGAGGCCTTAACGACAACACTAACACTTTGAGTGCAACCACCCAGCCAATTTCTTATTCCACTGGGTGGTGTATCCATCAAATCCACATCTCTCCAATTTAGACACAAAAATGTTGTGCTGGACTTCGTCAAATGCTTTGCAGATATCCAGGTAAATGATGTCAGTTACTCTTCCCTTACCCACCAGTACTATAGCCCTGTTGTAGAAGGCCACCAAATTTGCCAGGCACAACTTACCCTTAGTGAAATTGTGCTTACTGTCACCATTCACCTCCTTACTTTCCATGTGCCTCCGCAGAGTCTCCAAAACTTGACCGGCACAGATGTGATACTGACTGGCCTGTAGTTCCCCAGGCCTTCTGTTTTTCCTTTTTTAAAAATGAGTGTTATGTTTCCCCCTTTCCAGTCAGTTGCAAGTTCACTGGACTGCCATGACTACTCATATATGCTGGATAGTGGAGTCCAACTTCACCTGCCTGTTCCCTCAGGACCTGCAAATGCATCTCATCAAGTCCTATGGACTTGTGCACCTTCAGGTTCCTTAGATGGTCTCAAACGTCATCCTCTCCTACAGTTGGCAGTTCCTCAATCTCCAATCCCTGCATTTATCTTCTGCATCATGGGTGGTGTGGCCTGAGCTCTTAGCAGTGCAGAATGAGGCAAAAACTCAATGAGTACCTCGGCCTTCTCCACATCCTGGGCCACCAAGTCTCCCATTTCTTTCCAGAGAGGGCCCACATCTCCCTAGCCCTGATTTTGCCACTGACATACCGATAGAAGCTTTCCTTGTTGTTCTTGACATTTCTGGCCAGGTCTAAATCTATCTGGGCTGTGTCTTTCCTAACCTGACTCCTGACAGCTCAAACGATTTCTCTGTATTCCTCTCAGGCTACCTGCCCTTGCGTTCCCTCTCTGTAGGTTTTCTATAGGAGTTGAAAATGGTCCAGGTGTTCCTTTTTGAATCTATGCAGGTCTTCCGGCCTTTTTGCCTGAATTTCTCTTTGTTGGTCTACAAACTCCTGAGCTTTGAGGAGGTGATCCTTGAATACTACCCACCTTTCTTGGCCCCCCATGCCCTCCATGGCTTTATCCCATGACACCCTACAAAGGACATCCCTGAAGAGGTGAAAGTCTGCTCTCCTGGAGTCCAGGGAAGTGAACTTGCTGCACTCCCTCCTCACTTCCCTAAGGACCTGGAAACCACCATTTCATGGCTACTGCAGCTAAGGCTTCTTTTGAACTTTCCGTTCCCCACCAGCCATTCTTTGCTGGTGAGAACAAATCCTGCATAGTACCTCTCGTAGACGACTCTTTCATCATTGCAGAAGGAAATTGTGATCAATACATTCCAGGAACCTCCTAGATATCTTGTGCCCTGCTGTGTTGCCCTTCCAACAGATACCAGCATGGTAGAAGTCCCTCATGAGGACCAGATCTTATGAATGTGAGGCTTCTTATGTCTGTCTATAGAGGACCTCATCTACTCTTCCTCCCTGGTGGCCGGTAGCAGACCCTCATTGTAACGTCGCCTGTCTTCTTTTAATCCTGAGCCATGGTCTCTTGGCTGGCTCTTCATCCACTCCCAGGTGGAGCTCCATGCACTCCATGTAGTCATTGACACAGAGAACAAACCCCCCTCCATGTCTCCCATGACTGTCTTCTCTAAAAAGCCCCCATGTATCCACACCAGCCTCCAATCATAGGATCTGTCTCACCATGTCCCCGTGATGCCATAGAGATCATATACCACCCATTTCCAGTTCCTCTTGTTTATTCCTCATGCTACATGTGTTTCAGTACTTCAGTTGGCTCCCTGATTAAGCTGTCGGACTGTATGGAGATTTTTTATATTTCTCTTTGCATTCTCTCCCTTTGACATGTGTTCCTTCTGCTGTCTCTGGGCTTCTGTTGCTACCATTGGCATCAAACCGGGATGGAGTTAGGTTCCCCTCCTCTGTCAACTTTCTTTTAAAGCCCTCTTCACCAGCCTAGCAAAAGCATACTATTGAAGATACTCTTCCTCTTCTCTAACAGATGGACGTCATTAGCCTCTAGTAGACCAGATTTCTCAATACGAGTCCCATGTTGTATATCACCAAGCCTCTGGCTATGGCACCAGTCCTGTAACCATTTATTAATTTTCCAGCCTCACTGGCCTTTTCAAATTCTATCCCTTTGATTGGGAGGATTGATGAAAAAATAACTTTCACAGCAGCGTCCTTTACCACTGCTCCCAGGGCTCTGTAGTACTTCTTGATACTGCTTAGACCACCCCTACCTATATCCTTGCTGCCCACATGAAACACCAACAGTGGGCAGTAGTATGCAGAATGCACCAGGGTTGATGTCCTCTTGGTGATATCCCTATTACAAGACCCTGATAGGCAGCACACCTCTCTGGAGAGTGAGCTGGGTCTGCAAACGGGTCCCTCCATCCCTCTCACAAAAAAAGTCTCCTACTGCTGTCACCCATCACCATCATCCATCTTTGTCGAACTGGTTACTATCAATGGGGCAGATGGAACCACCTTACCCAGCTCCAGCATCTCTATGGATGCAACAGGTCTTTCCTGTTTGGTCTTCAGAACAGTGAAAGAGTTCTGCAAAGGTACCTCTGTCTTCGGGGGAAACCTCTTCCTCCCTCTGGTTGTTGCCCTTGCTAGCTTCCATTCTTCATCGTTATTGTTCCCCTTCCCTTCTGTTTTAGCCAGCAGGGGAGTTTTTGTCTGATTGGCTGTGAGCTGTGCGTCCATAGCAAACTACACCTGGAACAAGCTATCCACCTCCTTCTCAGACTTCCTGATACTATGCAGCTTTTCCACTGCCTCTTGCAGCTCAGCCACTGGCGGCAGGAGTTCTTCACCCTGGGCACAGCTTTTGCAGGTAGATTTGTCAAATGCCCATGCTCCAGAAGAAAGATCTGGGCGTTTCCTGTTGGCTGAGATCTCCGCTGAAGCCTGTCCCTTGAGAAGTTCCATCTGAGTAAAAGCATCAGCCACCACTGGCAAATTGCCTGGATGCGGTGATAGTCTTTACCCTTAGATGGGTGTTCACCATTCTGCCTTGAGGGTCAGGTAGGACGAGTGCCCTTGACCTGTGGAAGTGGTCACAGAATGTGCCCAGCTACTGGGCTCTGCCTATGTGAGGACTCCCACTTGGCCACTGGGATGCCCTCTTTAAAGAGGTGCTCTGCCCGCACACCCTGCCTGTGCAAACTGCCATGCTGCACCGTTGTGACTCTCCATGCCCTGTTTGTCCACCCTCTTCACCGCGCTCCTGGTTGCTGGCAACTCCTGGCAGCCATTTAGATCTCCCCTCGTTTGATCTGGGGAAGATATCCATCTAAATCAAATAATTTATGATACCCTGGAAGTGATTACTAACGTTACTGTGGCCTTGCACTCAAATTTTAGTGTAGCAGTTAAGCACAGCAACTATCTGAGCACAGAATGGAACACTACCAAGGCTGTACTGCTTCTGGCTGTCTGGCTAGTTCCAGTTGAGCTATCGTACATCTTAGACCAGCTGCCTCTGACATGAGAGACAGACTATCACAGTAGTTCCACTCTTTAGCTAAGGCGTAAGTGGGAACAGTTTAATTTAATTATGAGAGGGAAGAAGTTTTTAATAGAAAGGGCTGAGATTAGGATGAAAAATATTTTCTTGTTATGCATTTGCTATCTGTGAGTGCTCTGTGTCACACACTAGACATAGGGTTTTTTTTGAGTCCAAAGTATCTGTCAAAGTACTTTGAATGATTGTGAAGTGTAGGACTTCTAAACCATTATACAGAAGGTATTCATACAAAAGATGGCTGAGATTTAAGTCTTGCTAATTTATTTTAATAATTCCTGCATACTCATTGGTACTATTGCTAAAGTAGCTGAAAAGCTGAAGTCGTAGTAGTGTAATGTACCCAGGCTCAAGAGATTTTTTTCCCTCTTGCTTATAAAGAAAGTCATTAGTCTTTACTCCATCAGTCTTTTACATTATTCAAACTCCCAATTAAAGAATGAATATTGCACCATATACTTGTTGGAATATTCTATTTTATTAGGACTTGTGAACGTTTTAGATGTGAAATAATGGTTTACTCCTGCCTCTATTTATTACCTCAGTTGTGTCATAATTCTGTTCATTATGCTACAAATACTGAAGCACATGAAGCTTAAATGGCAATACCATAAAGCATGTTTATGTATGTTTGAAATCTTACACATCAGGACTTGGTACTAATTCTATCTCCTCTCCTGATTAGATTATAACAATATGCCAGTCTACCATCACCAAGGCTGAAATTATCTGTCTGCTTAACAATTTGCTTTAAGTGCTGTAGTTGTATGTATTTATTTACTTTGCTTTGATGTCTGGTGGTCTGCAATGTTCTACAATCCAATTAGTGTTCCAAAACTAGTCTCATTTGTGTCAAGAGGATGAACTGGAAACAGGCTCATGCAACAAAAAAAATGCAAGATTTTTTCCTGAAAATGAAAGTTTACACTGGTTTCTTTATGTCTTTTTCCCATCTGTGGCAATTAACTGTTGTGTTACTCATAGCAGCATAGTATCAGACAGCCAGTCTTTCTGACTATTTATCTGCACTGCTGTCTTAGGAAAAAAAAGTAAATAGTGTGCAAAAATACTAAAAAATCCTACAATCTTGGCATAGTATGGACAGAATGACGATGAATCAATTAACTTTCATGACATGTGTAAGTGGACAAACTTTCACTTGATCTGGGTATTTCAAGCAGATGGAAGGAAGCATTTTCACTGAACTGTTGTTCAACCCGTATGGAAACCACTCCATTGATTCTAATTCACATTTAGTGGTATTTCAAAGTGAAAAATATAGTCTGGGAACTGGAAAAAGAATGTAAGAAAACACAAAAAATGTTCTAGTTTTTCAGTGCTTTTTGGTAACCCCTCACACAGTGGCACATAAAATAGCATTAATTTCCTTACCCTCCCTCTTTTTGTTACATTTATGTTGCATGTAACTGTGGCAAGCCCCATAGCAATGAAGTATAGGTGACAGCTACTAAAAGAAGCTATAGAATAAAATGTTGAAATGAATTGTCCCTAAAGTAAATGAAAGTCAGATGATCTTGATTCCTTCCTTAGGGACCTTGATTGGTAGATAACTTTGTATTTCAACAACAATTTTGCAAAGCTCCTTTGACTAACATTATTTTTGTTACAGCATTTTAACCATAGATCATAAATACAATTTGAAATTTTTGAAAGGTTTTGTCAGTTCTAACACCTTAGAGCATTGTATTGTTTTTAAATCAGTAACTGTATATCACTTCCTCCCACTTTTCTCTTTTCTTTTCTTTTCTTTTCTTTTCTTTTCTTTTCTTTTCTTTTCTTTTCTTTTCTTTTCTTTTCTTTTCTTTTCTTTTCTTTTCTTTTCTTTTCTTTTCTTTTCTTTTCTTTTCTTTTCTTTTCTTTTCTTTTCTTTTCTTTTCTTTTCTTTTCTTTTCTTTTCTTTTCTTTTCTTTTCTTTTCTTTTCTTTTCTTTTCTTTTCTTTTCTTTTCTTTTCCTTTCTTCTTTCTCTTTCTTTTTATCTTTCTTCTTTCTCTTTCTCTTTCTCTTTCTCTTTCTCTTTCTCTTTCTCTTTCTCTTTCTCTTTCTCTTTCTCTTTCTCTCCCTCACCATCTCCCTCATCATCTTCATCTCCCTATTTCTCTCTCTCTCTGTGTTTCTTTTCATCTCTTTCCCTTTTTCTAATTTTTAATGATTCAGTTTGTCAGGTGCACTCTCTGATTTACAATGAATCAGATCTCATTACTAGGTGACATTAACATAATATATAATCCATATTAGATATTTCAAATTAATGACCATTTATAGGAATGTGTTGTGGCTATATTATACTCATTACATGAAGTAATGATCATGGGATTCTGCATGGTATAATGGTAGTATAAATGTTAAATGTACTGCTGACAACAGTAGAACTAAATGACTGTTTATATGGAAGGATAGTTGATTTATTATCAGTTCCAACGAATTATCTTGAACCATGAGAACAAAATCAAGAGTGTACACATGGACTCATCACTCAGAGTATCTAGCTCATAGGATAATTCAAATAGGAAAGGACCTCCGGAAGTCTCTGGTCTAAGCCATGTTCTTCACAGGATCAACAAGGAGGTCAGACTTTGTTGCTCAGTCCTCAGTTTGAAAAAGCAGTAAGTTATGTATTGTGGAACCTCTTCTGTTTCAATTGGTCTCTCAGTTTCATTTTCTGTGCCTCTACAAAGTACCTGGCTCAGTTTTCTCAATAACTTCCTCTTTGGTTTCTATCAGCTTCCCATAAGCCTTCTCTTATTTATATTAAAAAAGCTAATTTCTTCCCTTAAGCTATTCATCCGTTTATTTGACAAAATTACAGTTAGATGATTTTGAACTATTCAGCTGGGATTTGGCCATTTTATTTTCTTGCCATATAGAATCATACAAGAGATTTACATAAAGTTTTAGGCTGGAATGAAACTTTTGAGACCATCTAGTTCAACCACTTGTTTAAATCAGAGTTAACTTCAAGGCTGGATCAGGTTTCTTGTCTGGTTGGGTATTTAATGTCTTGAATAATGAAGGTTTTACATCTCGTCTGAGAAATCCCTTATCTTAAATGTGCTTCATCACACTTTTTTCCAATTGTTTTTATCTGTGATACAACTTCAGATTGCTACTTATTTATCCTATTTTTATAGATTTCTGGAAATAATTTGACTATTTTCTCTGTAACACTTACCATCTGCTAATTGAAAACATCAGTTAAATTTTTCCCCTTATCCTTCTCAGGCTGAACAAATGCAGTTCTCTGAACCACTTTCTGAAACTCATGTTCTTTCATGTCTTAGTCACCTTCCATCTGTTTGTCAAGGTGTCTTACATTTTGAACAACCTAAACCAGATTTAATTTTCCAAATGCACTCTTGCGAGTGCTAATAGGATGTTGTAGTCACTTACCTCAATCTAAGCCTTAAAAAAGATACAGGGTGTATCACTGGTCTCACCAGGGCATACATTGTCACAACGACATGCTACTGATTCATGCTCAGCTTGTGAGTCCCACATGCCCTCCGTTCCTTTTCTGCAAAGCTTCTACCCAGACAGCTGTTTCCAAGCCTGCACTGTGGCAAGGGCTAGTTTTGACATATAGAGTTCTCATTTTGTTGAAATATATGAAGTTCCTGCTAGCTTGTTGGACTTACTCTGGAAGGTGACTCTGTCCTCTTCTGTACTGACCAGTACCTGCAAGTCAGTGTTGTGTGTAAACTGGATGGGGCATATTCTGCCATGTTAATGATGAAGAGTTTGAACTACCGGTCCCTGTATTGGTCTGAGAGGAATGTCATATGTAACAATCTGTTGGTTAGATTTTGAACTGTTCATCATGACCTTTTGTGTCTATTGTTCATCCCATTGCTCATCCATCTTGTAGTCCAGACACTGAGATCTCACTGCCTAGATATGTTTACAGGGGTGATAGGGAGACCATGTAAAGTCTATATTAAAGTTAAGGTAAATAATATCGACTAACGTCTTCTTGTCTACAGAACTAGTTATTTCATAATAGAAAGCAATTAGTTTGACCATGCCTGAATTTCTCTTTGCAAAGAGAAACTCCCCTTCAAAGGGACTGAGCTGAGGCTGACAAGAGGGTGATTTCTTGGATCTTTACTTTTGTCTTCTTTGAAGACATGCATAATATTTGCCTTTTTCTAGACATTAGGGAACTTCCCAGAACACCGTTCAAAGATAATACAGAGTGGTCTTACAATGATACTGTCCAGCACTTTCAACACCCTTGAAATCATCTGGTTCAATATTTGTTGCCAGGATACCTATGGAAACATTTTATATTGCTATTGACATCCTTCACCAGTTTTTGCTTCAGCTGAACTTTGGGTTTCTGAATCCCATTCCAAACTGTCCATTTCTCTGCTCCATCTGGGCAACCTATCTCTACTTCCACTTGTCATGCCTTTCCCATAGGCTCCCCAGCTTATATTCAGAGTGGAATAGCCTGGCCTCCTGCTGTGCCTGCTAAATTCTCTGACCATCTGGATAGATCATTCATTTGTCTTGAGGACATTGTCTTTGAAGATCAACATTTAGGAAGCAATGGTGAATGAAAAATACTCCACCATACTTACCAGCAGACCCCATGGAAATGAGAAATAAGTAGTTTCTCCTATTTGGCATACTTTCCTTCCATTATATTTGTGTTTCTTTCAAAGGGAAAGGCCAAATTATTTTTAATATGTTTATGAGTGATGTCCAGGGTTGGCTGTAGGCTTCTGTGTGTTCAATAGAATACTGGGTATTTTTGTTGCTGTCTGGGTTTGGGTGGTTTTTGTGTTTTGTGTTTGCTTTTCTAATGGTCAGGAACTAATAATACAAGTCCTTGGCTAGATGTAGAACACCTAGGAAAAAGTGGGTCTGCAGTTATGGCTAGTGAATACTGACTTCCCAGTTCTGTTTTGGTCTGTTTCAAGCTGCATAACCCCACATTCTTCTAAATAGACTGAGATTGTTTCGGGAAGAAAAAACACTGCTACATGAGACATTTGAAAAAGTAGATATGGTTTAAAATATATACTGCCTACAGAAAGTATCAAGGATCAGAAAGAAACATGTTTACATGGAGAATGAACTCCAAGACACAGAATGGGTTAATGGTGTTCATAAGAAGAAAATGTAAAGAAGAAGCAAGGGGTACTAGAAGATTAACTTAAGAAATTGAACTTCTGAAATCGAGGTAAAGAAAATTTTGAAGAGAGGTTGAAGGAGGTAGAGTTGTAAATCAGTTTGACAGCAGGAAGAATTTGCTGAGGTATTAGCTGAGAGAGGAACATGAAGTGAATAGAAAAAAAGGTAATTGTATAGAGAAGAAAGGAAAAAAAGGTGTGCAACTTTAGAAGTAAGATATGAAATAAAATTCAGAACCAGCTACAATAGGTATAGTTAATCTATACTGTGTTAACCAGCACCTTTAATACGTTTCAATAAATATGTGTTTGCCTGTTGATTTTTAAAAATATTGTATGGCTAATGATAATTTATTTTAATTATCAATGACAACGGTGTATTTTTTTATATGAGAACAGTAATATTGAGATGCCTTTCTCAGTGTTTCAGTGCTTGCAAAATGGTAATCTTGAGCAAAAATAAATATGCGTAGAACAGAAGAGTTCGGTTGAAAGGGACATACAATGACCATCTCATCCAACTTCCTGATGAATTCCTCACTGTCCAAAAGCTGAAGCACGTTTTTAAGGGCATTTACCAAATGCCTCTTTTTAAGGGCATTTTACAAATGCCGCTTTTTAAGGCACCGGAAGGTAGGTGGCATCAACCAGCTTTCTAGGAAGCCTGTTCCAGTCTTTGACTACCCTCTTGGTAAAGAAGTACTTCCTGATGTCCAGTCTGAAACTGTCCTTGCATGCCTTTGAACCATTCCTATGAGTCCTGTTGATGGATACTAGAGAAGACAGATTAGCACCTTGCTCTCCACTCGCCCTCCTCAGTCTCCTTTTCTCCATACTAGATCGACACAGTGTCCTCAGCTAGTTCTCATAGGACATGACTTCCTGTCCTTCCACTGGCTTTGTTGATCTCCTCTGGGGCATTTAGGTTCTTTAATATCCTTCTTAAATTGTGGGACACAGACCGCACATAGTACTCAAGATGAGGCAGCAGCACACTAAATACAGTGGGGTAATCAACTCTTTGACCAACTGGTTATGTTGTGTTTGAAGTACCCTGATTGTCAGAGCACAATTCCAACTTGTATTTAGCCTATACTCATACTGAATGTAGATGGAGTGGGTACTCTCAAGTGCATGAAGAGCATAAACTCCCTTTTTAATTTATTTAAGACTTCTAAAGCAACTTTTGCTTACCATGTTATCGATGTTTGAGTCACATAATGAACTTAAAACTCATGCTAAAATTTAGATTAAAGCATTTAACTGAAATCTCGATCTTGAAGAGTTTGAGAAGCATGGATTGTTCTCAAATTGTTGCTGGAATTTCTCTTAGGCGGTTGAGTTTTACTATCTGAGACTACTTAGCAGCTTCCATAACTATGTAGATATTCTGATAATAAATGTTTATACACAAAAATTTATGAATTAGTTCCCTTCACGTGGAAAATACAAAAAAATTTTTTCTGTAGAATTTCAAGCATATTTCGAAGTTATTTTAATAGAAAATCAGAACTCATGACGCCTCAAAATTTATTTTAAAATAACTTTAAAATGTAAGTTTTACTTTATTGTCTTTTTTTTAAAAATAATTTAAAAGTATTATTTTGTGAATTATTCTATGGCATGTACTAGTCTGTGGGAATTCTTTTTATGACTTTACTGTGTTCTACATAATCATTCACAAATACTGATGTCTAAAATCTGTGTCTAAAACACAGATAAGGTATTTTAAAGAAGATTAAATTATGCTAAGGAACAAGACACAAGCTGAAATACGGGATTCATTTTCATGGAATTCTGTTTCTTTTGCAGCAATGGAACTTTCTGTTAGACATGACGCCCACACATGCTACTTGTGAAAACCTTCCTTGTAAATAAGATGCCTGTGTCCAATAAGAAATGCATATGATTAAGGTAGTATTTATTACTAAGATAGTTGCAACTAGCTTACTGCGCATAAGATGTTAGATGTAACGCTCTAGAGAGCAATATGTGGTTTTTATTGTATAGGGACAGATTATTCATGAGAAAATTTGCTATGAATTTTTATTCCAAATAATCTTTTAAAATACAAAATAAAAATATAATTTCTCTTTCACAAAGCATGCAGTGAGAATAATGAAAATGCAATATCACTTTTCTAGTGAGTAATTTTCCTGTTGTGTAATATATGGAAAGAAAATCATATTAATCAGCACAGAAAACCTGTAAAAATAAGTAACAAAATCAATCTTTGCAAAGAAAATTTCTTTACAATTTAGCAGTAATTTTTTATATAAACTGTATTTTATGAAATATGCTTTAAAATTTTTGGTGCCTGAAATGTTAGAAATAGCTGTTTTAGAGGAATTTATGGCCTTAACCTCTAGCAATCTCTGCCAAGATGTTCCAAACAAAGTGCTAATGCATTTGGAGTCAAGGGTTAAGCAAAGTTGAGAAAAATATTTCTTGATTGGGTTACCTAGGAGACTAATGCTACTCTCTGAAAAGAAAATAATCCTAAAGAGATAGATTTTGAAAAGTCACTACCAAATTGTGCCTGAAAAATATTTAAACTTATTCACTAATTAACTGCTTGAACCAAGTAAGTTAACTGGATATAAAAACATTTTCTCAAATGATGTGTGAATCAGAGGTGAAAGAAATACTTTCTCTTTCCGAAGATTTTCTTAATGTTACTTTAGGTTACATTTTCTACTACCGCAATTCAAGTGAAAATTTGACATTCATTAGAAATTAATAGTGTTGTGAATAGTATCAGGAACCAGGCAAATATGTATGCCTTGTAAGAAAAAGGTCATACATAAAAGCAAGGATGTAGTCTTCTGTAGTCTAGCATATAACTTCAGTTATCTAACTTAGAAAATCCAACTGTTTCAAGTTTTGTTTCAGATAACAAGATTTGTAATTACAAAATAAGAAAAAAACTGACCGTTTTTTAAAAAATGAAATTTTTCTAACACTACAACCCTTACAAGTTTTCATTCACCAGTCTCCATCTTACTTTTGCTTCTTTATGAATAAGGTCCTGCAACATAGTTAAGTTTGTTTCTGTTCATATTTAAACATATATAAAAAAAGAAATCTCATGAACTTTGAGATCGTGACTGGATTAATAATTTATTGAGCTATCTAAAAGTGAAATCTGTAGATTTAATTCTACACCACCTGCTTGGTGTTCATATGTGTAGTAGAACTGGAATTAGAAATGTATCTTTTTGTTCCTTAACCTTAATTGCTTTGTAACTATTTTCAATTTATAAGTATAGTGTACAAGAACACGCAATGTTTAGTGGATATTTAAATTCACGTTTAACAGAAACAGGAGCTTTTATTATACATTGAACTTTTTTTTTAGAAAATAGATATATTAACTCTGACTAGTAAGAGAAACAAAATTACTCATAAACCTAAGATTATTCTGACGTATAAAATAGAAAAGTGCATATTTCATGTACACTAATGTATTTTGTATTTTGTACATGGCTTTGTGAATTTGTTATGAAATATGATAAAATGTGATCTGAAAAGTTGTTTCAATATTCTTCACTTCTACTTTGTTTAGACAAAGATTTCAAGTCTTGTCACAGTATAAGTCATTTACTGAGAAATGAAAATAACCCATGAAGAAAAGTATTAGATACATATATATAACCACATACAATTCAATTCTGCATTTCATTTCTTAATAGACTTTGCATTTAGTTAGGAAGTGTTTGAAGCAATGAGAGAACTCATAGCTGATCCCTCTCTTTAGCTTTCAGTCTCTACCTAACCTGATTATTTAGCTTAAAGATTATAGATGTTTTTTGAACTTTGTTCTTTAATAAGGCTGGCCCAGGGAAAGAAGATATTTGGGGGTTATTTATTCCTCAATTTTAATTAAGATACCCAAATTTCTCAGAGTTTTGACCAATCTTCACTGCTTTATGTCACAATAGTACCATGCACTGTGCCAGTGGTAGCTCTTGCCCTCCACGGTTAGTATGAAGAGAGATAACAATATGAAATGTTGTGTTAGCCACAGAAGCAAAACTACGTAATAGAGTATTACAAAGCAAAGTGATCTCGAGTCTTTTTTGAGTAAAAATTCACCACTTTGAGAAACTTCATTTGTCTAGGTTGGAGACACATGATGAGTCTTTCCAGACATATTAACTTTCTGTGAGTTTCAGCTGCCAGGTAATATTTTTTCAGTCGGTGAACTGTTTAGAATGAAATATAGCATAAGCTAACCACAGAAAGAAAATCAAAAGTGGTAAAGAGAGCTATACCTAAACCTGAAGAATTTCAAATGTAGATGAATGTACTGCATGAATAGTTTGTTGAAACAGTCTTTTAGATCAGAATAAATCTCAAATTAAAAAAAAAGCTACAACAAAGCAGCATATCAACTCACAGAGATGATTGTTTTTCTGTAGATAACAATCTGACTTAATTTTTAAAATAATAAGAAGTGTAAAAATTGGTCAATATGACTATAATTTCCTTTGATTGTTATTTAGAACACATTCAGAGATATCAAGCTCTACCTTTGAACATTCATTTATTGAAGTAAAACCTAATTGACTGTACTTAGTTGCACAATCAGTAAAAACACAATGATATTGCACACCTGGGAACCCCCCTCTCTTATATATCCTTCCATCATGCCATGAAGATAATTGTTACACTTGCCATTTCAAAACAATGACATAGTGACAAAATAAATAAATATAAATAAACAAATTGCTAAATAAATAACAATGGGACGTCTGATGTTAATTATGGTTTTGCAACACAGATTAAGAAATTTAACGCTTGCTTCCAGAGTTTCCCTACCTATTTCCCTCCTCATTCTACATACCATTTGGGCACAGTCTTGTGAGCTCTGCAGAAGACACACAGTCAGTTCCCAGAACAGAAAGAGCCTGCAGTTTTGAAAGGGTCTGTCAATACCTGAACTCGAACCTGAGAGGAGGGGAACAATATTCTTTGGTACCTTCAAGGATGGGCAGAAGAATGAGTGACATTGTTAAAGAGAGAAGAGCTCAAGCCTTACAAGATGTGACCATATTGTGCACCTGGCTTAAAGAGAAAGCTTCTAAACTACTTACATTTCTCACATCTTCCAAGAATTCAGGCATGTATTAGAGAAAGTTATCCACTTGGTACTAAATATGGACCTGCTCAGGGCAGTTGGTAGGCAAACTTTTCAGGCAGGACAAACTCCAGGTAATTTTAAACTCAACCTGGTTCAGTCTCAAGTAATTTGGGAGTTGTACTAGATAATAATTGTAGGTCACTTCCAACAGAACTATTCTGTCCTATTCTGTCTTACTCTACTCAATTCCTATCTAATCCAGTCTAGTCTAGTCCAGTCTAATTTCAGACTTTGTATTAGCATATAATACTGATTCCTTTCTGCACCTGTCTGGGAGGCAACTTGTAAAGCAAGGAGTACTTACTTTCCATTAAAAGTTAAAAGAATCAGAAGGTCTTCCAGTGGAAAGTAGAAAGTCAGATTAACCACAAGTGCTGAAGTATACAAAAAATGAATACAAAAAAGGAACCTAGGTGTTTAACTCTTCCTCTTTATATAAGCACATGCTCTTCTGCCTTAGCTTTAGCTACCTCTGACACGTCTGAATATAAGTCCTTCTTGTGAGGCCCCTAAATAGAACATGGTGAGATATCTTATGTTATCTTTCAATAAATAGTGGAGATTGAACTGTGGGCTGCTGGACTAACATTCAAACACCCCTGACAGTGCTGGGTTCTAAAAATGGTCATGCAGCTGGAAATGTTTGGAAATATTGGTCGGTGTCATGTTTACGGACATAGAATGGAGACTGAAATGCCCTTGCTTTTGCAGTCATGTCTGCGTACACTGCCAGTTTAGTGGGGGTTTGAGCTTAGCTTGTTTTTCCCTCAGGTATGTATATCACATTGTGCAGCTGACAATCCTGTACATATTGTTGCTTGGTTCCCATAGTAAACAAGAAGCTGGAGGATTTAAATTTAAGAATTTCAAGATTGCTGTGTTTTTTCACTGTGTGAAATTTCTCTCAACAATGAATGTCTTGTGAGGGCACAGTAAAATATGAAGTCAAATAGATAAGAATTATATGTGAGTTTCCATTTTTCTCTGTGGTAGAGAAATGTGCAAGAGACAGGACCTATTCTTCTTTGTGTGATCCTGAAGAGAACTGGTACTGTTATGTAACTGTTCCATTTTACATGAATTTGTAGGCATTAAATTAATATCAAGGGAAAACCAAGGTTTTTTACACACTTTGCTTATAGAGATCTTCCCTACTGTAAAATCCTGTCAGGCTTAAAAGTTACAAGGTAAGCTGCCTTTATACTTTTATCTGTGTGAACACATCACTTCAATGCATCATAATGTAATATTATTCACGAAGCTTGTTCCCTATGCGTACAATAAAAGAGTCAGAAACAAAGAGGGAAGTCTGTAAGAAGAATGATTATCAGGCCAAATTTGACAAAGTCTATGTTGGTCTTGTGTGCTTGTTTAGTGTGGAGTAAAAAAGCTTAGAAGAATAAAATAAAGATCCAACAATGTCTCACAAAAGAAAAGAGGGAGAAGGGAAGGAAAGCACAATAAAAAGTGGATTTCTAAAGGAACAAGAAATTATCTTCTATCTTCTATATCATGGCAGTCAATACAACAATATAAGTGGAAGGAAAGGTTTATGCTCTCTTTGCAATAACTCATATAATTTTTGATCAAATCTAATAAATTGAATATTTATATTTTCTTAACTGAATTTGATACCAAATTAAAAAATAATAAATAAATACATAAATAATCAGTAAGTTACTTTCTAGTTCTAGAATCAAAAACTTTCTCTAAATATTAGAGCACTTTCTAGTTAAGAGTTCTTTATATATTCTTTTGTCTAATGCTTTAATAAATTATTTAAAAATCCCTTCTTTTTCCTCATTTCTGTGTGACTATAATTTCAGAATGTTACTTCTAATGACATTTTGATAAATCTGTATGATGGTAATCTCCAAAGTTCAGGGTTAACCTGTTTCTGTTCAGGAAAGGGTCTGTTTTTTAAAATATTAGAAACTGACTTTCTGTTCATGTAAAAAAGAAAAGCAATTTTCAGAATAGAGGGGTTTGTTTTTCCATTTGTCTCACTTGAGAGACTTCATAAATACTGATGTCCCAAGGCTATATACAGCTTTCTGCTCATGCAGCCAGTTCCCATTGACATCCTTGGCATTTTATTCTTAGTCAAGGACAAGAGTCATCTTTCACAACCCATTGCTCTCCTGGAGAAATAAAACAAAGAAAACTGATTTTAAAAACTCAGATTTCTGGTCCCTCAGTTTCATTACTTTCTGAGGTTTATATGTTTAGAGAGGTAATTAAATGCATGCTAAAGTTTTGATGCTCTCTATAAACCTTTCAAATTACTCTTATCTGAAAAATAAGAAGATCATAAAATAGTCTTAATCCCATTTGTACCAAGAAATTTGTGATGGCCCTGATGTCTTAAACTTCACCAGACCCCCAGCTGTACACAGCTGAGTCATTTCTCAAATTTACTATTGTCTGTGCTCACTCATAACTTATGTTCAAAACTGTTGGCAGGACAAGCTCTCACTACTGCTTCAAGCCTTATTCAGATGTTTAAAATTATATGCAAATAAATCTTAACTTATGCTGTTGGTTCCTTTAGTAATTTCTTCTAGAATCTCTATGAACTATCATTCAGAGCTAAAAAAAAAACATGAATGCTTTCATTTGTGTTGCTACTGATAGACCTTTCTCTCCAAAATAACAAACTTCCTTGTCTTTGTAAGGTTCTGCGGCTGGGAAATTTACACAAGTCATCACATATCATCCCTTTTCATGACTGATTGTTGTCCAAATAAATTAACATGTAAGTTAGAACAGGTTCTAATTTCACATAGATGCTCACCTTGCTTGGTGGTACTCCCAGAAATCTCAGAAATACTTTGTTTTCCATGATTTTTTAATTTTTTTTGGATTTTCACAAGCCATTATATTCTTTGAGGAGCTAATTTAAATAGTACAGTTCTCATGCACAAATGCAACAATCTATTTGGTGAATTTTTCACAGCAATATGTGTAAAAAATCTTATGTAATGATTTAAGTATGTTTTCTGTCACCTTTGATTGAAACTTCTTTATATATTTTTCTCCAAACTTCATATAATTCGCTAAGAAGACATTAAATATTTCAGTCTCTGAAATATCCAAAAAAAAAGTTTTATTAGATGCTGAAACTACAACTAGCCATTTTTACAAGTTCAGTACCTTATTACTTCACCATAGTTCATGGAAAATGTAGTTACAAGATAATCCATTGACAGTTCTCAGGCAGTTAATCTAGAAAGTTTTAGATTATGATAGTGCTAAAGATAGCTGTGCTTAAAGATTTGAGTTAAAAGGTACAGTGTAAGGAAGTTCACTGGCGCTTTCTACACTAGACTTGTACAATCCTTCAAGTTGCCTCTTGCAGCTCCAGAACCTTAGAGCCATGGTATCACTCATCACTCACACAGCTGGTAAGGAGCACTCCCTCTGTGTGCTAGAACACTACCACCTTGCTGCCCAAGAGGACACAAATCATAGCTCTTACAAAAGTACTCCGAGAAAAGTCCTTGCAGTGATATCACTTCCCAAATTAGGGAAACAGAATGGAAAATAATCCCAAATGCATACTTCTCTGGGAAATACAATGATGAAAGACATGACTAGTTAAAAACCCAAAAACCAACAGTGCAACTCTGTGCCGTAAGCAACATTTGTTAGTTGTATGGCACCAAATCTTTTTTCTTCTTAAAATAGAAGATTTTTTTCCAAAACTGTGTTCTATTTCTTCTGGAAGACTTACAAGTTACTCTGTTACGTAGTATTATAAGATTTGTGAACCTTTTCTTTTTTCTTTATTTCTTTTTTAAGCAATTCTAATGACTTCCATCATTGGAAATTTTCCACCTTGTAGGATAAAGGTTTGTAATCTGAAGCATTTTGCGGAGTAAGAGGACTTTTTTTTCTCTGGCTGTTTAAATGGTATTGCCAAGAATCATTTTTTCTATACTGTTTTTTCTGAACTATGTGTTCTTAATGGAAAAAAAATCAAAAACATCATGCGTCTGGGTTAAAAAAGCAGAAGGATTTTATAATATACTTAGTTTCTCAGACTAAACTGAGAAGCCTGTCCATCCTTAAACCTGGCCTTTCTAACGGTATGGTGGTTTAAGCAACTGATGTAAATTGTATGACTCCAGTACATTTTGCAGCGCTATGTTTGTTGAATTGATTGCCAATAACTACCAAATAACATATTTGAACACTGTTTTTTTTTCAAATCACCGAACAGAGATTTAAAAATGATTTTAATTCCCCTGGAGAAGAAAATATGAGAATACATAGATAACATCAAAAAAACCCTCTTTTCCCACTCCCACATTTAATTTTCAGGAGTAGCACAGCCTATGAAAAATCAGTGCAAGTTTGCTTGTGCTATGATAAGTGGAATTTAGCCTACCTTAGTCCATTGGTAGTTTCTGGGTTTTTTTAGGTATGTGCCAACTTTGAAGGTGTC
Source organism: Tapera naevia (assembly GCA_033556795.1). Lineage (NCBI taxonomy): Eukaryota > Metazoa > Chordata > Aves > Cuculiformes > Neomorphidae > Tapera > Tapera naevia. Next base: position 3,011,998 of record JAUMJJ010000236.1, on the reverse strand, counting down.
ATTTGTGAGAGAATGCTTTGTTCAGTCTTGTTATGGAGGAACCTGACAATTGACAGCAGGAATTTTTATTAAAGATGTGCCAAAACCAAAGTGCCTGATGTTTCTTTCTACTTTCTTTCAGCAGGTTAATATCCCTTCCCTAGATGTGACATAGGTTTTTTTACTTACCAGGTAGCAATGCATTTTATTTGCATACAACAGAGGTCCAGCAACAATGCCTGACTGAAAGTGAACTAAAAACAAATGAAAAAATAAGTAGTTTCATTATTAAAAGGAAGTATTACCAAAGATTTGCATATTCCATCTGGATAACAGTGAATTCAAAAGAAACTTTCTAAATGTTTAGTTATAGTAAAAAACATTTGACTTCTCAGTGTTTTTGCTACACTTCTATCTTTCTATCTCAAATCAAAAGCAGAAAAAATCCCAAACAAAATAAAATGTTCATCTACTAAGAACTTCAGTATTTAATAAAATAAAGGAAAATATTTAATAAAATAAAGGAAAAATAGTACTAGCGATGCTGTAGTAGCCTTTTATTATATTTGGAGCATTATAAGTTTGTTCACATCAGAGGAGAAATACTTTGTATGAATTGTTGTATTCTTCAGTGAAATACTTCTTTGCACAAGAAGGAAAAGCACAGAGAAATTTGTGAATAGACTGAAGTAAAAAATGATTTTCATGCTCAAAAATACTGAAACTTGTTTGTCCAGCAATATCCAGTTCTGAAAGCTTTGTCTTCTTCTTTCCTCACCATCTGTTGGCTTGCAGATCCTTCTGGGTTGAGGGGAAGCAACAACACTAATCAAACTGGTACTTCCCATGTCTTTAGAGCTCCTGCTTGCCTTTTCCTTGTTTTGCCAAATACAGATGTTTCTGTAGCTGTTCAGTGAACCGGATGAAGACTGACTTAAAACTAACTGGAAAAAGATTTACATTTTCTAGGTCAACTTCCAGGTTCTCTAAAGACGAAAGTTCCTCAGAAATGACACTGAAAAAATAAAGAATTAAAATCAACGTTTTCAATATTTCACAGGAATTACTCTTCAACAGCCAAAACACTTTTGCAAATGGAAGTATGAGGGTTAAGTGGATCACAAGTACTACGTTAATAAGGAATTTAATACTGTTTAGAAAAAATATGTGTATTTCAAACACGTATCTTGCAAGAAAATAATTCACCCTGCTTCTACACTCATGAATGGTTCCCCTCATTGACTGTCTTTCTAGGTCATTTATGAACACTCCAGTACTTTACAAGTATTTAAGGTGCATTAAAAATCAAAAGCTCTGATTTATCTACTTATCCTTAACTTTAGTAATAAAATCATAGAAAGACAGAATGATTTCTGTAGGAAAGGAGCTTAAAGATCGTTTGGTTTCAGCCCACCATGCAATGGACAAGAAATCTTTCCACTCTTTGAGGTTCATCAAAGCCTATCCAGCCTGCCCTTGAACACTTCCAGGGAGCTGACACCCATAACTTTTCTAAGCAACATGTTCCAGTGCCTGACCACCCTCAGTGTACAGAAGATCCTCCTTATAGCTAAGATAAACCTACCGTTTGTCAGTTTAAAGCTATTACGCCTTGTCCTATCATTATGTGCTCTTGTAAAAAGTCCCTCTCCAACTTTCTTCTGGAACCCCTTTAGGTATCGGAATGCTGCTATAAGGTCTCCTGGGAGCCTTCTCTAGGCTGAACAAGCACAAGTCTCTCAGCCTGTCCTCATAGCAAAGGTGCTCCAACCCTCTGATTGGTTTTGTGGCCAACTCAGGAGTGTAAAGTCCTGGAGTTGAAACCAGTACTCTAAGGGGTTCTTGCAAAAGTGGAGTAGAAGGGGAGAGTCACTTCCCTCAAGCTGCTGACTGTGCTTCCTTTATGCAGCCCAGCATATGGATGATTTTCTGGGCTGCAAGTGCAGGTTACAGGAATGTTATCAGGTTACACAAAATTTCAAAGGCGAAATAAGTCTCAAGCAAAAGCTATACTTTCATCCTTGATCAAGTTCACTCAGTTCAGCATACTGAATCCAATAAGCAGTATAACTGTAGCCACACAGAATGTGGTAGACTGTACAAAAGGCAGAATATGGGAAGTCTTACTCCGAGGTACCTTAAGTGAACTGAAAGTGTCAAGAGTCTCTGTAAGGGAAAAACAACATCAGGAACTAAAGCAGCCATAAGATTGTGACTGGAAATTGACAAACTCAGAAATTGCTCTATTAATTCTTGATTTCAAATCCAACATTAATTTTTTTTTTTAGAAAAGCATAGACAATTATTATCAAGGATAAGTAAGATTTTTCTTTCTAAAGCAATTTTGATGTTTACTGTGTGTTGGCTTGTTTTGTGACTGCACAAAAGAGCAAGGACATTCAAGAAAGCAATAACTGTGAAAATGGTAACTGAGATCTCTAAGTGACAAATACAAAGGAAAAATAAATAATTAAAAGAAGCTGAAATTTCCTTAAAGAACCAGTTATAAAATTACATGCAAATTATCTAATGGTCTGCATTACAAAGGAATAATTTATATTTGTGTGTTGCTTCTCCTCTTGAGAAGGCTGCCTCACTCTTCCTTTGCTTGGAGAAAATGGAGACTACAAAGTTTCTGTTGCCAACTTCATTAGAGGGCTTTATAGAAACATAAGTGTCTGTCTAATTATATAAGCTATTGCCTATGAATATTACTATTATATATAGCTTTATAATATATTACAATAGTTTATTTTTCTCACCAGCTAACTGCATAGATAGCATATGTAGTTAGATGTTTTAAATATCCTTCATTACAGCTTTACTCACTATAGTCACACCTGGCTTGTAGTAGGCAAAATGGGCTAGTTATCCTTTATAATTATATTTTTTAAAAAAATTAAGATTTAGACTGATAATTTTTAATATCTTATAGCCTAGAGGCATGAATTAGATTGTTATTTTATTATCTTGTCATATAAATGCTACTTGACTAAAAGATCCTTTTATCTGCTGATGTTTGATATATACGCACAGTAGATTTTCTCTAGAGTTTAGTCCATAGATAGATAGAGCATGCATAAAGCAGACTAAGGGCTTGACCCATTACCCAGATAAGTCAAAGGAAATGTTAATTAAATTAAGGGCTTAACTGAACAGCCAAAATATCATTGGAAACATTAATTTGTCAAAAGAATCCCAGTCTGTGAATGATGAGGACAGCGTGTGAAAGGAAACCGGCATTCAAACACTAGACTAAAGAACCCTTATATGCAGTTAGAAACTAACTTTCATTTAATAACTTCAACAGTACATTTGGAAGTCTTTTTTCCTAATTGTTACTGCATTTAACTCTCTTAATTTCTCTAAGTTTAAATATATTTCTGACTTTGATCCTTCAGCCTTTGTGGGTTTTACGACTTCTAGGACTTAATCAACTGACAAAACCTTGTTCTGGCTGCCAGTAGTGCACTACTGTAATTTTTAAGGCACCTGTTCTTCAAAGATAACCGTGCTGTGCAGGAACTAAGCCTAATTACACATTAAGAGTGTTGGACTGCATATACATAGCAATATAGTTAAAGATATACTTAGAGTTTACTTACAATAAGGGAAGAGAGGATGAAAGCACGCTTCCTTACAGAATAGTTAACATAAATTTTCTTGGATTGTGGTTTTCCTTAATGGAGTGACAAAGTAACTCTCTGAGTCTCTCCTTGGGACATAACAAAGAAGTGCATAGGCCATATGTCATGAATTGTCCCTGCCTACTGTTTTTTTGTCTGAATTACTTTAACTTACTTTCTTCATGACCACTTTTCCAAAGTTGGGGATGTAACAGAAGTTAAATTCAAAACCAGAGCCAGCAAAAACTTAAAAATAGATGAAAAGAGACAGGGCCTTGTTAAACTTTTGGCTTTCCAGTTTAAATGTTATAAAGAAAACCTACTCTTCTTGTAATATTCTTTCTTAGTGTTTTAGAACAGAGATATCTGGAGTCTGTTCAAAGCAAAATCAGTCAGTAAACCTGAACTTAAGTCCTTGAACAGTGCAAATGGGATTTGGGCTCACTTTAAGATAAGAAGAATTATACAACAAAGATTAGTTTCTGAGCCATAATGATTCTCGGACAAGAGAGAACAAATTGATGCTGATTCTATAATATGAACTTTCTACAAAGTACATGATATTTTTGAGGTGAACAACCCCAAAGTGGATACAGTTCAATTTAGGCTTCCAGTGTTACTTCTATCTAAGAAAGGTCAGGAAATGCAATAAAATGCATTGTTTCTTATCAAGACTCTATGTGAGAATATGTAACAGCAATGGACAGTATATGTTTATTCCATTATGCGGAAAATTACTAACTTCAACAGGTAGATAAATATATAAATTATCTAACTTTAATATAGTTACACAGAAAAATTGATATATTCCCTATATCTATATCTAAAATTTCCTTACTCTCTTAACATCAGTTGAAAAGTCCAGCAAATGCAGATAAAAGATATAAAGGGTACTTATGGTAACATTAGATAAGAATGGAGTATCTAACCTAGTTTTGAATATCTTTATTCTGAGAGGATTTAAAGTTAAAGTAGCATAATTGCAGTAAAACAAAAGTCTTGAAGTCTGAGAGTAAACAGTAGAGCTGATGAGAATTTAAACATTTTTCACTAAGCAGTATTGTGTACTGGGATTTCTGTCAATTGCTTAATTCAGCAATAGGTATCTCAGTTTTAATTCTTGATGTGTACAGAAATATAATTTATTTCAGAAAAAAAATATCTGACTATTCAGAAAATACTTGTGAGATAAGACGAAATTTATAAAATATTTCTTTAATTTTAGTAACATTCCTAGGCCTAAAACAGTTTGGTCAGTTCACCTTCTTTACCAAAGTTTTGAAGATTTTAAAGAGAAGATTCAGTGGAAAATGAATCAGTTTAAGAGATAAGTGTGTCTTCAGTGTTATTCAGTAATAGCCTGAGATATTAGAATGTGATTAGAACACGATGTCAGTCTTCTAAAAAAATATAATTTATGCAATCATTAGTTGACAGTTACTTTAACCGGCTCTTGAGAACTATTCTGTAAAGAAACAACTACGGATTTTTTTTCAAGAGATAAAATATATAATCGGTCTCTTATCAGAAAACTACGGTATGTTTACCATTGTGTCTGAAAGATGTATCTCACTCGTGCAGAGGTATGAAACAGGCTTAAATGCAGGCAGTTATATTTCCACAATGCAGTCATGATTTCCTCAGCTTTTATGAATCATACATGAAAAACGTCATAGTGAAATACAGATGTATATGTGCGTATATGCTGTATATATACATATAAATTAAACAGATTACATCAATTCTTAGAGCGCATTTTCGACACATCTATTGCAAACTGAAATGCGGTTGCTTCTCCTTGAAAACTCTTGAGTACAAATTAATTGTTTAAATTAAAAGTAAATGTGATGAATAGGATATGTAATTCACAGGATATCTCATTCCAATTATCAGAGTTTAAAGTTTACCTTTGCTAAAACTTTTATCACTCAAACATTTTGTGTACTGAAACACAAAAATAGCACTTGGAAGGTAATAAATTTTCCTGAAATTTAAATGTGATTAGTGTTATAAATAAATTTAATTGTGATTGATAATAATAATTGTGCCCATATTTCCCTAGACTTAGTCTCTACTGTAGTGTTTTCAAGTGATGTCTAGATGATAGTTGAGAATTTCTTGACTGGCTCCAAATTAATTCAGGATGGCTTTTTACCTACTTTGTTTCATCCTTACACTGATCCTTACGTAATCTATCCTAACCCTACAAAACATTTTTTCTCTCACTGACCCTGATGTATAGTATTAATCTTTTGAAAACAAGAGTGATTCAGCACAGAATGTGGTCTACTGCTGAATGCAAATTAGACACCTGAAGCTTTCAGTGAGTTTAGTTTTTTAACTCTGTTATGTTCTTTGTACAAAAACCTACTGAACTCCTTGGCTTCTAAGGCTTTCCAGCCAGATCCAGGTGAGGAGCTCATAACGCTTCTCAACAGTGTGATATCACAACACAGGATCTGATAAACCAAAACAAGTAAAGGTCAGAGCTATAGGTGGTAGATCAAATTAGAGACAGAATTCCTTAAAACATCATAACATCATAAGCTTGGATTCTTTTTTCGTTTTTTTTTTCTTTGAAGGAGCGGTAATGTCAGGTGCCTTACATTAAAAGTAAGGTACTAAGCAAAAGCAGGCTTCAAGTGCTTCATCTAACAATGCTGTAAAGCAAAATGCATTGGAAAACATCCTGACACTCTTGGGGTTTGGGGGCTTTTTTTACTTGTGATTATACAATAACAACTGTCTGCATTTCTGGAAATGCTTACTACTTTCTTTTAAGTGCCCCACTGGGACACAACATTTTAATGGTGGAAATATACAGCTAAGCAAAGGAATAGCAGCAGTGCCAGTGAATCAGCTGGCAACTTGTGTTCATTGCTATCTTCATCACTGGTAAGCAGCTCAACATATCTTTCTAAAACAAATAGCATTTTGCTTGATCTCAAATAATACAGGTTTTCAGTCTTGCTCCTGTAACTGACATAAATTGGGTTTAAAACTGTCAGTCAGGTGGATTCATGACAGCCATATCTTCAGAAAACTGACATTTCATTGTATACAAGAAAAGAATATATTCCACAGAATAACTAGAGGTATTAAAAATACGGTCTGGCTTTTTAAAAGAGAATGTGATTATTCTTGTGCTTTCTGCATGTTTGTTTTTTAAAGAGATGTCTACCTAATTATATTTCTTATAAATTATAGAATTTACTAATACATGGACCAGATTTAGACAAATACAAAATTCAACGCCACATGTCTAGAAGCTATTCCAGTGAGCTCCACTGCCCTCAACAGACTGAGGAGCATGCCAATCAATAGAAAAACACGAGCTATCAAAACACCAAGAGGAGTTCAGTGTATCTACTGATGATAACAGTACAAAATTCTGAAGTGGGAAATGACGGTCTCTCATCTGATTTATTACTTATATATTTACCTAACTAGAGAGAAGACCAAGGTGACTGTGAAACTTAACACCAACATGCATATATCTTTTATTAACAGCCTGAAATCAGCTCACTATTTTGTTCAATGAAGCTGGCACTGGCACACTACAGATTCCTTGCCTGGTGTCAGGCATAAGCGCAGCTCGAATAGAAAAAACTCTGCAAAGAATCCCAAAATTTGTTGGGTCTATCAATCAGGTTGAAAAAAAAATATATTCTTGATGTGTGCTGTGAAATATAGTCAGAAGAATCAACTTGTGCTAGTTCCTAGGCTTGAGGATATTTCAGCAAAAGGCGTGGCCAGACCTCTGCCCAAGATCACCTGTAAAAAGATAGATGTTACTTGGTAGATAGGAAGCTGGGTCAGACTCTGAATGACTCTGACTCTGATGAGCGTACCGGCAACTGAGCCAAGCACTTTTCTTTTTCCTGTGTCTTCTTGCAGTTTTGTTCAGAAACTCTATCCAAGGGATGTTGTATTTCTTATTGAAGACCTGGTTTTGAAATCAGTGTTTTCTGAAAAAAAAAAGAAATATTAAAAACTGAAAATCAAGAAATGGTGACAGTCTCTAACCATGAACACTCAACTGCATGCACTTGATTTGTAGGTGAAACTCTGGATAATTACAAGTTCTTGCCAAATATATTTGTCTAGCAACAGTCAATAAGTCAAATAAGACTGCATGACTGTTGCTCAGTTCTTTTTTCTCTTTTGGAGCCACATCTTCTTCAAATGTTAAATATAACTCATAATCTTGTCATACTTATTTAAATAGGAAAGCTCTACTCGTCTGCCATCATTTTTTGTTCCAGTTGATTAACTTTATTACAACACCTTTATAATTGTAGTGTATACACATCTTGACAATTTCATGAATTTTTGGCTGAAAAAGTATCTAGTAGAACCAAAAAAGTCTAGAGGTAGGACAGCAGTAATTATGAGAGAGATAGTACAGTTTCCACACAAAGTAGGCTAAATAGTTCTTTGCAATGGTAACCCAATTATGATCTGATAAATCTTCTAGAATAACGAATAGTATAGAGGTGAATAGAGAATTACAATTAAAAACAGCTATCTGTAGTGAAATGTTCAGATATCTGTTTGAAGCAGAACAAAAGGAAAGCAAAAGTGTAAATTAGAGTTAAAAAGAAACTACCAATTTAATGCTTATGACATGAGTTTCAAAAGGAAAAAAAAGAACAATTTCATGTATACATGTCATGTTGTCACAGGAAGGTTCTAGAACAGAAATGCTTGACAGTTTCATTTTGTATTTTGTGATCTGAAAACAATTATAAATTAGTGTCTCTAGATAACATTTTTTTTCCCAGAAAGTACTTTGGAATGGATTTATCCAAGTCACAAGCTGAAATGAGAGGATTTTAAATTATCCTGCCTGCAATTAGAAAATGGTGAGAGATTGAGTTTAGTGATACAATTTTTATCTTGTCAAGAAGAAATACATTAAGGAGCAGAACAATAATAAAACAGCTGGAAACTCTTTGCCTATTCTGAGCCACACTGCATTTTTACATAACACTACTGTTCCAAAAGACATTCTTGCATATTTTTCCAAGGCCATATAGCTGTTTTGCTCAGGCATTGCTCAAGAACTATCCCCTCCTCCCTGCTTCATATAGTTTTTCTTCACCTAGATTGTACTTCTTTCCATGTATGTTATCTAAATTGAATATTGTGAGCCATTGCTTCTACCATAGCGATGAGAAAGTGTCCAAACATGAGTTTGTTTTTTCTTTGGAGATGGGACCGTAATGTGCTTTAATCCTGTTGCTTACTAAAATGAAGGATAACAGCTCAATGTATACATTTCAAAGAATTTCAACAGCATCTTTTTGTCTGTCTGCATGGGTTATAAGTAACTGAAATATGAATGTTCCACACAGACACAAATGATTGATTTAGGCAGTTCAGAAAGAAGACTTTGAACTGTAAAATAGACTCTTAAATCTGACTGCAGCTGAAACAAATTAATATGACTTGAAGAGTACAATTTTTTCATGACAGAAATTGAAAGTTAACAACTTATGCAGATTGCTTTAATTTTGATTATCAAATGTTGGAAAACACCAAAACATTCTCAGTACTGATATTATGAGGTGCAGCACGTAGAGAATTGTTCCTCAAGAATCTTGAACCAGTGTGGTGGTTCTGTCCCTGATTCACTGGAAAAGTCTCTTTTGCAAAGTGAAACCCTGTATCTTCTGCAGATGCGTCACATTATGTACCTTATAATCTTGCGGAAATCCATATTGAAAAATCAAAGCAAAACCCTTGATAGCAAATTCAAAATTCAATGCAGAATTCAGAAAATATGGGAGAAGAGCCTAGACTTGAAAAAGACTTTTTAATGATTATTCAAGGTCATTAATTATAACCAGTAATACTTCACAACTTGCATAAAGAAGTTGTTTCGTATTGAAGATAGAAGCTACACATTAAGAAAAGTCTGGACTGAAAAGAGTGGATTTCCAGGAAGATCACTGTTCAAGTTATTATTCATCTCAACTAAACTGCAAGTTCTATCAGAAACATTGCCCCAAAATCTATGCATTCTTTACAGTGAATTCTAAAATTTAATCATTACATAACAGATAGAACAATTCAGAATAAAACAATATATATAGTTACAGTAAGTTTCTAGTAATTTTAATGAAAATGTACATAAAATAACATGCACACAGCATAGTCTTTCTTCCTTTTACTTAAACAAATTTGCCAATCTTTCTTTTAAGATTCAAGCAATGAAATACAGTACCTTTCTGTGATAAAAATAGACTACCAGGCAGAAAAATAGATTACTGTCATGATATCTACTGGACACCTGAAAAGCTGTAGTTCCACAGGTAAATAATAAAACAAGAGAAAAGAAATGAGACAGAAGTTGTAAAAGTATTGCCATAAGGAGGCAGAGAAATGAGGAAAATGAAGACCTAAAAGTGTGGATGAGTCTGTATACGTATATGCATGTTAACAGCTGAAAAGAGGCAATGAAGTAGCAAGGTGAAAAAATAAAAAAATAAATACTTTTTATGATAGCGTTAGAAGCAAGAAAGGCACATAATTCAACCTACATTTGATATTAGCTCTTAAAGATTGAAATGTAAAAGTAATGTAGCGAAGGAAGAAAAGCTTGGCAGAGATTTTTTTTCTTCATTTAAGACATATCATCACAGTTAAACGACATTGTCTATGCTATGTCTAAAAGAGGTCTCTTCTAACCAGATTTCTTGTCTCAGATGGTGGTCAAAAGTATAAGTGTAAGTTCAAGGAAAGTATATTTGACACTTCCTCTTAGTTGTTACACATCCTCAAGTATCTGCAGATCAGAATCTTCTGAAAATGATATGACTACTACGTAGTTCATAACTCTCACTAGGTTTTCCTTGATTAACTTATTTTGTCCATTCTTGAATCTATCGATTTTATCATCTATAAAATCCTTGGGGCTGAAAGGTCGGTGACTGTAATTGTGTAAGGTAGTAAAATCAAGTAGTTGACAAGAGTTAGCTGGGATTCCTCATACTCAGTTTTTTTTAAAAGTAGTAATTGAAGGATTTTATCAATGGTTGCTATCAGTTTTTATTTACCTGAGGAAATTAAAAAATAAAGAAAATAATATGGAAGAGACAGTTTTCATAAAACTTGAAATAGTGCTGGCGAAAGAGAGAGCATCAGGAACTACAGGCCAAATGGGCATTGAGCAATAAGTGTTTATTTAAGAATTTCACTTACAAAACATGTAACCAATTTTCAACTGATTTTATGGGGAATAGAGAACATGCTTTTAGAGAAAATAGGTCTTGCATTGTAAAATTTTTAGATTTGTTTTATTTGATTACACAAGTGATTTCTAGGGGATACTCACTGACATCGTCAGATTTCTCAGGGTTAGGTTTTTTTTGTTTCCAAATATTATCTTTGTCTAAAAGCCTATAATAGAAGTATTTAAAAAACTGTATATGCAATAGGTTGACAACTTATCTATGAATGGATATATATCATTAATGGGTATTCTTTCTGTGTGACTGTGTTCCCTTGCAATCCCAAGGATTAAAAGTTTTCTGAGTAAGCTATAGAGTATTATGAGCTGGCAGTTAAACAGTCATTTTCCAACCAAATGCCGGTAATATATTTGGACCTATGGATGACCTTATGCCTACATTAATTTAAAGGGACAGATTATTAAAAAACATCAACTAAATAGACAGACATGTGAAAAAAGTAAGAATAATTTTCTCCTAGGTCTAGATTCTTAGCTAAAATAGATCCAAATTTATTAGGTATGGTGGATCTATAAAGCGCATTTTAATGATTTATATATAAAACACCAAAGCCACATGGATTTCTGTCACTAATGTGGCAGATTTACTTACACAGGATAAATTTTATACTGACCACTGGAGAAAATTTTTGACTGCAAAGACTGGATAAGCTAGCGTGAATCACAAATGGAAGTAAATGCTTTTCATCAAAGTGCTTTCCACAGTGCCTTGTTGCAAACTATCATCCTGTGAAGTAACGTTATATTTATATGTCCAAGCTTAAAGCAATTAAAGTTGTTAAATGGGAGAAAGAAAAAGAAAACATCCCTAGGAAATAGAATTATTTCCATTTTAATTGTTCTTCCTCAAGGCCAAATACAGAAATTTAATATTGAATTTTAAATATGTACACACTTTTACAGCAGTAATAAGTTTTAAATTTATCTGCTTTATTTGTTTCAGTGGAAAAATCTTTCTATCTTAACTGTAGACCTGGATATGGACCAAGTTACGGCCATGCTTTAGTAACATTGCCTATAGGAAAGTATGTCTCTGAGCACATGTTATTGTGAATATTTTCAATAACAAAATTGTGTTCCATGATCAGAAAGCTATTGAAAGCTTAAGGAAAGTTTAAACTGTGAATCAGGGAATTCA